>ML105875.1:0-58383 GCA_003697995.1 Taxidea taxus jeffersonii | reverse complement strand
TGAGTTCAGGTCGTACATTGGGTATAGAGCTTCCTTGCTTGCTTACTTACATATATACATACATAGCAGCTCATCCATAAGTGGAATATTATGAAACTTTGAAAAAGCAAGAGGCAGCAATTTACATACTAATATGGAAAGAACAGATGTTGGGTAAATGTCAAATCGTGATATATATTACCACATATAGTATAATACCCTTTGTGAAAAGTATACCTGTATACATGAACCTACTTAAGGAATGATATATACATAAACTCTACCTGAAATGAATTACAAGAAACAGGTAACGTTGGGGACGCCTGGGTGGCTCAGTCGGTGAAGCATCTGCCTCTAGCTCAGGTCATGATCCCAGAGTCCTGGGATGGAGTCCCACATCAGGCTCCTCGCTCAGCAGGAAGCCTGCTTTCCCTCTGCCTGCCACTCCCCCTACTTGTGCTCGCTTTCTCTCTCACTATCTCTGACAAATAAATAAATAAAAATCTTTAAAAAAAAAAAAAAAAAAGGAAGAAAGAAAGAAAGAAACAGGTAACTTAGTTACTCTCTGGGTGAGAAACCAGGTAGCTGGTGGGGAAGGAGGCCCCTTGTACTTAGAACTGTGTACAGGGAGAATGCCTGAGTGGCTCAGTCCATTAAGCATCTGCCTTCCACTCAGGTCATGATCCCAGTATCCTGAGATCAAGTCCGGCATTAGGCTCCTTGCTCAGTGGGGAGCCTGCTTCTCTCTCTGCCTCCTCTGCCTGCCACTCTGCCTGCTTGTGCTCTCTCTCTCTCTCTCTGACAAATAAATTTAAAAAATCTTTTAAAATAAAATAATAAAAGAACTGTGTACAGTGGACATCATCCATTCAAAAACAAGAACAAGCTTAAAATCATTCAGCTGTGTATGCTGTACAGATGCTAAAAATCTAGGATTGTCCAAAAGCCCTGGACCAAGCGTTGGACAGCACTTCCATCGCTTACAGTGTAACCTTTTGTAAATCCTACTTTCGTAAAATGGGGATTTTATTACCCACTCCCCAGGATCACTGGAGGGTTGGAATGTGATGCAGCCCCAGATCTGCCATCAAGGAGGTATTTAAGAAATGTTAGCTTCCATCCTTCCTCAGGGTCGTCTAAATGAGAATTGGGGGCCCAGCTCTTGTATTCGGTGTCCCGTGAGCGCTAAATGTCCCTGATCACATAGTGGGAACACAGAGACACTTCCTGGAAAGGAAGGAGGGGGAGGAAGGGAGGGAGGGAATTCTCCCCGGAGTTTTCCTGCCTTTCCCTGAGCAAACACCTGGGATGTGGAAACACCAGGAGGCTATTGGTGGGGCCCTTGGCTGCCCCCCAACATGCCCACCACATGGAGGCGGGGCCTGATAAGACAGGTGGCTGGCTTCAAGAAGGATTGGGTGAGGCACAATTTAAAATATTGACTCGGTGCCTCAGGGGCCAAGAGGTCCCTCTCTGAGTGCCATGCCTGCTCTGGGCTCTGACACCACCCTACCGCCTCGTGGGACCTGGTGAGGGTCAGTCCCACATGAACTAAAGGCTGCTTAGTCTGTAGGTTGTGATAAAAATGAATTTCTTACTTTGAGCTGCTGCCAAAAAAATTAATCGCGTTCTAAATAATGGTGCTTAGTTTGATCGCGGAAGAGGGAAGTCCTTTACTGGTACAGAGTCCAGAACTCTGGGCCTAGCCCTGGTTGCGGGTGAGGAAGTAGAAGGCCTGGGATCAGTCTGGAAGCAGCTTCATGAAGCTGGGTAGCTAGGGAGATATCTGGAGAACCCCGAGGCTGAGAAGCCAAGGATCTGGGGACAGGACCCCTGAGACCCCATAGCAGGGCTAGAACTTGAGTTTCCTGCCCCTACACTGTCCCCACAACTATACTCTGTGCATGGTTTTTATTCTCCTTGTGTTTCGCAAAGTCAGAACTAAGTAAGGGCTTATCCTCACTTACTCCGGTGCTAAGGGGTCAGCGTGCCTGCCTGGAACCCCCGGGATGGCTGTTGGGGGGGGGTGCGGGGGGAGGGACCACTAGCCAGAGATGCCTTGCCCCACCCAGGTGTGTCCTCAACCTCTGGCCCTGACCTAGACCCTGCCCTAGACCCTGGAGGCTGCAGTTTCCGCAAAGATGGACAAACCCCTTTACACACTTCACAGAACATATACACACCCCTATCAACACAACACGCCCTCCACATGCAAACACAGAAGACACACACCCTTCACACACTCAGCTGTATGTATAATACAAACACTGCACGTGGGAACGCCTAGCTGGTGCAGTCGGTGAAGCGTCCGACTCTTGGTTTCAGCTCAGGTCAGGAGCTCAGGGTTGTGAGATCGAGCCTTGTGTGGAGCTCCACACTCCGCGTGGGTACTGCAGATTCTCTCTTCCTCTCCCTCTGCCCCTCCTACTGCAGCTTGCACTCTCTTTCTCAAATAAATAAATCTTAAAAATAATGTAAACACTGCATGTAAAAGGGTGGCAAAGGAATGGAAAGGACCGGTTTCGGATGGGTACAACCATCAGGGGAGCTGGGAAGAGCACACATATCAATGCCAAGTCCTATGCGATCTTGGCTTCTAGAAACTGTGTGCGGGCCACGTCCAATTGCTACAAATGGACTCTGGGCTTCAGAAGGGGAAAGAAACCTGGGACTCCTTGGTCCCCAGCTGCAAAGGAATGAAGACGGCAAGACATCTGTGGCCACCAAAGAAAGGCCATGTGCCTGGCTGACACGAAGGAGAGGCTGGGGAAGGGCAGAATACAAATTCCAGAGCTTCCTCTTTCCCGCTGGGCCAATTACTCAGCCCTATGTGCAAGCAGTCTTGGGAACTCTGCAGAAAGGAAAGTGAACTCTCTCCTGCTAATAGCATCTAAAACCTGCCTGCCTGCCTCAAAGGGTTTGCTGCACAGATAAAATGAAATGGGGTGTTGAAGAGCACATTCATGCCCAAGGTGTGGCGTGGTTTTTTCAGCAAAGAGGTCTCTCTGGGAACAGCCTGGAGAAGGCCAGACTTTCCTTCCCAGTGCCCCTCTCCATGTCCTAGCCATCCCTGACCCCAGCTTCTGAGTCCCAGGAGAGACCTCCTGACCTCCTTTCCCCCACGCCATGGCCAAGGGCTGCACACAGCAAGTGAGATGGGCAGAGCCATCTGAGGCTTTATTTGGGACAAGACACTTGAATTGGCTTTTAGTTGGAGGCATGGACAAGAGGGGGTACCCAGGGCACTAGACTCCCCCAAGGGCAGGCTGAGGACTGGGGCTGAGTCTTAGGTGGGTCTTCTGTTCCTGACGCTCCCCTGCACAGCTCCTTCCCCCAAAGGCTCTATGGCAGCCACGAGAGCGGGGAGGCTGGGCAGGACCACAGTGGTTGTTCATTTGGACAGGACATCAGACGACTCGGACACCAGCTTCCCGTCACGGGTCTCAATCTTCTTCACCACCACAGCCTTGGAGGAGCTGCTACGGCTGAAGGACCCAGAGGGGCCAAAGCTGGACTGGAAGGAGCTCAGGCCATAGTTGAGGCCAGGGCTTGGGAGGCCCCCGTAGGTCGAGCTCAGGCCACCTGGTCAGAGACAGAACAGCCAAATGGGCACAAAAGGCCAAGGACACATCAGGCTCCACGTCCCCATTCCCTACCATCTGCTACATGGTTCCCAGGGCTGGGGAATCACCCTGGCTCATGATTTTAGGATGGGTGGGGAAAACTGAGAGCTTTGAATTAGTTATGTGACCTTGGACAAGACCTCTAACTGGGCCCCAGCTTGCTCACCTATACAAGAGGGAAATGACCAGGAGCTGTGTAAAAAGGCCCCACCCTCCTGCCCTCCACCCCTAGGCCGAGACATTCACCTGAGAAGCCGCTGGTGGTCTTAGTATGGATACTCATGTTCTGCATCCCAGACTCCAGCCTATACCCAGAGGATACATGGGACATCAGAACCAACTCCAGGCCCTTGTCCCAGGACAACAGGACTCAATTCCCAACCCCTGCCCACCTCAGGTCCCAGGGCTAGGGCACCGGTCAGAGACCCCAGTACGCACCGGCTCTCCTCGCCCTCCAGCAGCTTGCGGTAGGTGGCGATCTCAATGTCCAGGGCCAACTTTACATTCATGAGCTCCTGGTACTCGCGCAGCTGCCGGGCCATGTCCTGCTTGGCTCGCTGCAGGGCGGCCTCCAGCTCGGCCACCTTGCCATTGGCGTCCTTAATGGCCAGCTCCCCGCGCTGCTCAGCATCAGCAATGGCAGCCTCCAGGGAAGCCCTCTGTGCAGGCAGGGGGACAGGTCAGCAGGCAGAGCAGAGTCTGGTTGCCTCCTCCCCCCTCTGCACCCACCCAGAGCCTCTCCCTGACCTAAACTAAGCAACTCCACCTAGTTCCAAGAAAATGTTCCCATGGGCTTCAGAAGCAGGACAGAGAAACCTGAGCAGCTCCCAGGCACTTCTTTGCATAAACTTCTCACCTGGGACCCCATGAGGCATCATCCCCAGCCTAACTGGACCACATCTCCGCTTTCCAGACTGCTTTAAAGCAGGAACCTGACCTTACCCTGATATATAAGACAGATAAAATAAAGCAGGCTCAAGGGAACCAAAGGTTCCATCCTGGAGCCTAAGCTATCTGCCCCACCCCTCTCTGGCCCGTCACAGCCCCAGGGACCTCCTCAGCACCGTTCCCCTACCCAGGGGGCAGTCTGAGAAGCTGAAAGTCTGGTCTAGAATTCTTTTCCTGACCCCAGCCTCCTCACTCCTTGTTGCCTTGTCTGCTCTCACCCAAGAGCAGACATGTTCGAGGATCCTCTCCCACCCACAGCCCCGCCAATACCTGGTTTTTGAGGGCCTCGATCTCAGCCTGGAGTCGGCTGATGCTCCGGTTCATCTCAGAAATCTCTGTCTTCGTGCGACGGAGGTCATCCCCGTGCTTCCCAGCCAATGTCTGCAGCTCCTCATACTGTGGGTGTGAGGCAGGAGTGAGGCACGTGCCCCCCTCAGCTCACCTCCCTCTCCCCGCACACACATACACACACACACCACTGCCAGCCTTCTTCCAGACCTCCAGGCACATGGACATCCCTCTCTCCCCAGCACCTACTCAGTGGGCCCAGCTCACAGCAGGCAGGAGAGTTTGAAATCCTGCTCCCTCCTCAAGAACTAGGGCACAGAACCAGCCAGAGCGGAGGGCCAGCCTGTGACCCTGCTCTTCACCTTGATCTGGTACATGGTCTCAGCCTCAGCCCGGCTACGGTTGGCGATCTCCTCGTACTGGGCCTTGACCTCGGCGATGATGCCGTCCAGGTCCAGGGAGCGGCTGTTGTCCATGGACAGGACCACAGACGTGTCCGAGATCTGGGACTGCAGCTCACGGATCTCCTGGGGTGGGGGGATGGCACAGGGGGTATGAGGCCCTGACCTTGCACACAAAGAGCCCCCTTTGGCAGAAGGGACTTCCTTAGGGACAAGACAGGGAGGACAGCAGAGGAGAGAAGAAGGTAGAGCTGGGAAGATAGGTCAAAGGCCTGAAACCTGGAGGGATGTACAGATTAAAGGCGGCAAGGACAAAAGGCCACCTGGATCCAGGTGAGTGATCCGAGGGGCAGAGCCCTTCCCCACTCAGCTGCCAAAAGTGAGCCCCTATAGAGCTTGCTACAAAGCCCAAAGATTCCGAAAACTAGGTCCAAATTACAGCTGGGTCACCGCTCTGTGATGACCACCTTAGACAAGCTATTTCATTCCCAAGCCCATTTTTCTCATCTGTGAAATGGGGTAATAATCCTTCCTCGCCCTCACGCAGGGGGACAAAATGTATAGGACAGCCATGTTGGGTTATATCGATAATTATAATCATTCAGTGGTGAGACCCTGTCTGCAGACGTGTTGGGTGTAGGGAGGAGCCTGATGGGGTGGGAGGCCCTCAGTCTTCAGGCCCCAAGAACATACCTCTTCATACAGCTGCCTTAAGAAGTTGATCTCATCGGTCAGCCCTTCCAGGCGGGACTCGAGTTCTACCTTGTTCATGTAAGCTTCGTCCACATCCTGGGTGGCAGGGAAAGAGTCTGAGCTGAGTGCCCACACAGGACCGCGACCAGGGGCAGCCAGTGGCCCAGACGTAGAACCTTCTAACTAAATGACTTTCCCACCTCACTCTGTAGTCTGAATCTCCAGCCTCTGCCCCACCACACCTGTATCCCCACCCAACCCCTTTACCTCCCTCCCCTGCAGCCCTCCTCCTCCTTCTCCTCCCCCTCCAGGAAGCCTTCTGTGGCCACACCTCCAATACTGCTCCATTTTCTTAACCATGTCCCAACATCAATGTCCAGAGTTCTGTCCAAACGCACCTAACTACCCCATCCCTGTTGGTTTTTCTATGCTGAATACCTAGGAGATAGCCAAATATCCCATTACTTGGACACATTTAAGGACTAAACCCAGAAAGCCTTAGTCCAAGTCTCTAAGCCCCACCTCCTGCATCTGGTGGGGGAGGGGTGCTCCCTCACCTTCTTGATGAGCACAAATTCATTCTCCATGTCTGCACGCTCTTTGATCTCCTCCTCGTATCTGGTGGGGAACAGACTTAGAATCAGAGGATGAAGGCAAAAGGTGAGCTTGTCCTATGTATTCGGGGAGGCAAGGATATCTAGGAAATTCAGTTCATGAAGATACAGGATATAAGGGCAGGTCTCATCCTGCCTCAACCAGCCACTTTCTCCCCACCCCTACCCCAGGTTGTGGTCAGCCAGCGGAGAAGCCTGTAGCCAGAAACCCCTCTGAGACCATGAAAACACAAAAGATCAGGCACAGGAAGAGGATCAGCAGCAGGGACTGACATGAGACCTCAGACAGAACTTTCTGGGGTATGCTGGAGCAGGGCCAGGGCTGTAAGTACACAACAGAGGCCTCTCCCACCTTAGGTTTACCATGGACGTATTAACATATAATCTGTCGCCCAAACCCGGGCAGTTCTCAGATTGAGATGGGGTGGGCGGTATTCACAGTTACGCCTGGACAACGGGCACAAAGCGAGACTGTCCTAGAAAACCTGGTCCTCTGATCACCCTAATTATACAGGACTGCACGGCCCAACAGGCACGGGGCCACGGGTTCTTAGGCAGGGCCGGCGGACTTCCAGCGGATAGGGGGCAGCAGGAAGGAGGGCGGCTCACTTATTCTTGAAGTCCTCCACCAGCCCCTGCATGTTGCCGAGCTCCACCTCCAGCTTCAGCTTCTCCTGGCCCAGGGTGTCCAGCTGCCGCCGGAGGTTGCTGATGTAGCTCTCGAACATGTTGTCTATGTTGCTCCGCGCGGTCTTCTGCTGCTGGAGGAGGCTCCACTTGGTTTCCAGAACTTTGTTCTGCTGCTCCAGGTGCCTCACCTGCATGAGGGAAGGAAGAGCAAGAAGGTCCACATCGGGCCCACGGGGCAGGGGAGGGGTCTGGGGGGAACCAACACTGTCTTTTCCTCTAGCTCACTTCCAGGGGAGTCTCCAGAACTCAGAGAGCTGGTTAACTGATCTGGGAGGAATCCCCAGTGGCCTGAAAAAGACAGCATAGTGAGTAGATTAGGGAGCCATGCCCCCCAAGGGCTGGGGCGGGAGGTTAGGGAGATGATAAGCAAGTGCATGGGAGGAAGGGACGGGCGGCCAGGAGAGTTATGTTGAAATGGTATTTGCAGAACAAACAGGTCTTATTTACTTCAACTGTATATTACAAATCAATACGAAGAGCCAAGTTTCGATTAACACTTTATATAAGATTGAAAGAGAAGTTTAATTGCTCATATCAAATAGTATCATCATCATCATTATTATTATATGGAGTGGCTTCGAGGCACTCCTACAGATTACAGAGAAACTGCAGCCCTTCAGCTCGGAGAGCACTGGCCAGAAGACCTAGGTTCTAGCCAAAGGCTGCTACTAGCTAATGCTTGCTGCCCTGAATTGCTTCCCCTCTCTGAGCCTGGGCCTCAACCTTTTGGTGGCCTAGAGGAGCCCAGGCAGGCCCTTTCAGGAGCCTCTCTGGGCAGATGCCACTTTCAGCCAGACAAGAGGCAAGAGACTAGGCAGATCTGGGTGCAAACCCTACCCCACTGCACTCCTTCAGAAATTCTCCTTCAGGCAGGCAGGAAGGCAGAGGTCTCCCCCTCGCCCACTCCACCCCTGAATCCACAGCCCTCTCCTCCCGCCCCCAGCACAAAGGGGTTCCTTGGGTTCAAGGAATCCAGATTTTAGCATGGAACTAAGGCATGTTAGAAAGGATTGAATGATTGATTTTTAGATTGTATTCTTTAAGTAATCTCTACAGCCAACAGCCAACATGGGGCTTAAACTAACAACCCGGAGTTCAAGAGTTATGTGCTCCACCAACTGAGCCAGCCGGTTGCCCCAGAAAGGAAATTTTTAAAAGAAAGAATAACGGGTTCCAAGAGCAGGAATGCATGGTCCTTAACCGACCCAAAGACGTGGATTTTTTTAAATTGAGGGGACTTAAAAGAGAAAGTGGTCTGAAGGGTGTGGTCTAAATCCAACAAATTCTTCTCTATAAATCCTTTTCTTCCCCAAGTCATTGTGCCCCAAAATTATAAAAAGTAAATGATTTTTAACAGTTACCCTTAATGGGCTGCTTAATATGGGCCAAGCACTGCTAAGCTCTTTATATACATTATATGTTTGAATAGGCAAAACCTATTTTGAATTAGGGATTATCATGCCCATTTTATAGATGAAATCAGATTTGGCAAGGGAACCCCATCAAAGGAAAGGGCACAGCACGGTGAACCAGGAATTTCGACCCAGAGCCTGCACTTCACTACTCACTGTGAGGACCCCAGAGCTAA
This sequence comes from Taxidea taxus jeffersonii, assembly GCA_003697995.1. Lineage (NCBI taxonomy): Eukaryota > Metazoa > Chordata > Mammalia > Carnivora > Mustelidae > Taxidea > Taxidea taxus. The sequence goes on along the minus strand of ML105875.1, from coordinate 49,559 downwards.
CAAAACGCTGTCAAGGAGAAAAATCAAGGGTGCCTTCTGTCTAGGAGCCCGCAAGCCCTCCCTAAGCAGGGGCCTGCCCATTCCCTAGGGGACTCCAATTCCTAAGGACGCTACTCTGCCCCAGGATTTGCCTCCTTCCCTTCCCACAATGCCCCCAGGAGCCAGTCAGCAGGGAGGGGCCCAATCCTCCGGAGCGCTGGGGCCCCGGGAGCCCCGGAGGCAGCAACCATCGAGGAGGCAAAACCCGGCTCGGAATCTGGCTCGGAGCCTGCCCTCGGGAAAGTGGAGCCCGGCTGGGGCGGAGCCAGGGTAGGGGAGAGTGAAAGGGGGCCAAGGGCCGGGTAGAGGAGAGGGGCGTTGGCGGTCGGACGCCTTATTTGAGGCCATAAACTCTGGGCTTGAACAGGCCAAGAAACCTGGGTGGGGTGTCCAACGCCCGCAGACTTTGAATCCTGGATGGGCTTTCCTGGAGCCAGTTCCTGGCGCCCCCCTCACCCTGACCCCGCCCCCCAGAAGCTAAGAGCTGCCCCAGGGAGGGGAGCGCCTCCTCAAGACCGAGGGCCTCAGCCCCTCACCTCAAGACAGAGGGCGAGTCTCTGCCACGCCCGGCCCCGCCCACCCCGGGTTCCCAGGGCGGGGGACCAGGTGGTGACTCATCCCGATGCCCCCACATTCAGGGCCTGGAATGCCAAAGGCCTCAATCAATATTTGCCCTCTGAGTCAAGTCACCCGCTTCCTTATTCCACAATCCTATCAAGCCCTATTTAAATTTTAAAAAAATAATAAAAAAGCAGAGGGTCACCTTTAGGGAGACCTTGGGGCAGGGCCAGGGAGAAGGGTTAACCTGGAGCAGGGCTCCCCCACCCCTGTCCCACCCCGCAGCTGAACAGCTCGGACTCTTCCAGGCTGAAAGCTTCACAGACCGGTCAGAACTCGGGTGGGGTGTGATGCGTGAAGTAAGAAGCCTCAAGGTTTAGAACCAGGGGCTGCCCGACCCCTCTCCCTCTCGGTACCCAGGGCTAAACCAAAGGGTACGGGAGGACTGGGTCATAGCTGGAAGGGAGAATGCGGCCACGGTGGGTGGGGCCAGCAGCTCGCCAGTGGGGAGCTGGAGAGGTGCCCACGGACAGGGCGACCAAGACACAGGTGGGGACCCCCTGCCCCTGGCACTGCCCGCCATGCGGAGTGGGGAGCCCTCACCTTGTCGATGAAGGAGGCAAATTTGTTGTTGAGGGTCTTGATTTGCTCCTTCTCCTGGGTGCGCACAGCTTGGATGTTGGGATCCACTTCCAGCTTAAGGGGGCTCAGCAGGCTCTGGTTCACTGAGACGGCCGTGATGCCCCCCACACCTCCGGCCCCGCCGCCGTAGCCCCCGACCACACTCATGCTGCTGCTCAGGCCCCCCCGGAAGCTGCCGCCCACCCGGGAGAAGGCGGACGTGCTGATGCGGGAGCCAGGCCCGCTGGTGTAGGAGCGGCTGCTGAAGGCCCGGGGGCCGGAGGTGGACACCTTGTAGGACTTCTGGGTCACCCTGACGGACATGGTAGAGGCCGCAGTGGAGGCTGGAGAAGAGGCGCGTAGGCTGAACCTGACAGAGGTTCTAGAAGAAGCCGAGAAGCTGCTTCTAGGTGGGAACAACGCCCCAGGGTTGGCCCTTTATAAAAGAGAGCCCAACCCAAGGGGAGGATCCAACGGGTACCTGAGTGGCTAGGCCCTGAGAGGGCTGGGCCTAACCCGACACCTGCCACCTACAGGCTGGACTCAGGTGGGGGCAGCAGAGAGCTGCTCCCACCCAGGACCCCACTCCAGCTAGCACTGCCCCGCTTGGGGGCCGGGGCATTCCGGAAGTGTAAAAAAGGGGAGAGAATGTCTGGCCAGGAGGGAGCCTGCTGTAACAAAGAGACTTGGTTGGGGTCACCCAGCCACTGCGGCCCTACTTCTCTCTCTGGTCTCCTTCCCTCCTTGGGGAAAAAGTAAAAGAACTGGGAAACACAGCAGGAAAGGGATCCCAGAGAAGCCAACACCCCAAAGACACCACCTCATGTTCTTCTCTCCATTTAGTGATTATGAAATTCTGCCGAGGCTGGGGGACAGGGCATCTAGGTTCCAGATCCTTGAACCTGAAGCCAACCATCTGCCTGGTCTCCCCTCAGTTATGGCTGTATTCTCTTCTCCGTATCTGGTGCGGTGCAAAGAGGCACTGGGTGAGTAATTGAGGAATGAATGAACACACACACACTCACACACACTGGCTGTCTTCCCTCTGGGTCTGTGGGTGCAAGAAACGTGCAACAGAGCACGTTTTCTGGACACAACCTAGTGCCTACCTCCCCTCCCAAGATCCTAGGATTCCCTGGGACCCTATAGGCCTTACTCTGGGGCACAGAGAATGAAGAACAAGGGCTACAGAGAGAAAGATGGGGGTGTTCAGCAGAAAGGGAAGCTGCTGTTATTGCCCTTGTGGGAGTCGTTCCCATGGCACCTGGTGGGTGAATCATGGGAAAGGAGGCAGGGAAAGGAGGCAGCACAGTGGGGGGTGGGGGGCACTGATGGTAAATCAAGCTGCAGCCACCTGGACCCTCTTTCTTCTCCCAGGCCAGAGGAGATGGAGGAAGAGTCCATGCACCTGTCTCTCTGAACCCATTATCAGAATGAGTCAGACAGCAGGTTGGAGCAGGGCACACACCTGCAGAAGTCTGGAGAATGGGGAGCTGTGCACGGCACCCCAGGCCTGGGCGGGCCGGGTGGGGCAGGCTGTGGGTGTACTGCAAGAGCTGGGCCCTGAAGCCAGAGATTCCAGCGGCATTTAGCTGATGACTGGAGCTAGATTCTCGGAAAGATCCCGCAGGGCATGAAGTGGGGACTGGATGACAACCAGCTGGAGTCCCTTGGAGGAGAGGGACACACATCACACAGCCCCCAGCCCCAGGCAGGGGATGACTGTGACTGCCCACCTGCCAGGAGGGCAGAGAGCTTCCTCCCCAGCCTTCAGCAGACACACTCATGCTTTCAGAAGGACAGACACAGTGACAGCTACACAGAGGGACAGGAAGAACCAGAAGACCCTCTCTCTGGGGACAGACATAAATCCAAAAGACAAACACACGGAAGAGTTCCACTCAGACCGAACACACACACACACAAAAGGAAGCACTTGTCCCTTCCCCATAAGCAAAGCAGAGACTCCCAGAGGGGACACAGAGCCCACATTCCTTTCTCCTCTCCCCTCTTTCCTCCTCCCCACCTTCCCCAGACTTCTGGCCTCCTCTGATTGGCTGAACGAGCAGGGGGAAATCCAGTTTGTACTTGTTTGCACCAGGCACTCTCCCAGCCCCTTCAACCAATACTTAATTTCCAAGGAGTGAACTGAACGCATGGCACCCCTCCCCAACAAACCCCTGGGCCAGTAAGGTGGAGAGACTTCTTCCTGAGACCAAAAGGAGGGCGTGCGGGCCCGCTGCCAAACCTGGGACAGAGAGCTGGGAAGAGAAAGGGAGGGGCTGGTCAGACAGGTATGGCAGCCCTGGGGAGGGAGAACACCAGCTCCCCCACTCCTCCCCCTCCCCCATACTGTAGTCCGGTGGACCAAGGCAGAATGGAGGAGAGGGAAGGGAGGGGACAGCAGGGGCGAGGGCAGATGGTACCTGAAGTCCTAAGCACAAAACAACAACCCAGAGCCAGTCCTGAAATCTCAGCCCCTTTGCCCCCACCTGCCTGCCTGGTTCCCTGGTTCCTACAGTATCCTTTGTTTAAAGTGAGGACAAAGGAGGCCACAAGGACCCCTGTGGTTTTCAGGTGCAGGGCTGGCCCAGATCTCAGTGTTAGGGGAGATTTCTGCTGAGGCAGCCCAGAATTATCTGGGGCTAGAAGTGTGTGCCCCTCATTTGTCAGCTCCCTGTTGCCCGGAGACCCAGCCAACCCCTCCCCTGATGCTCCAAGCCAGTCTCAAAGCGGAAGAAGCTGAGCTGCCCTCTCCAACACCCCTGCCTGGGATTCCGGATTGGAGGCAGAAGGGAAAGGCCCCCGGGACTGGGGCCAAGTGGTGAGGGAAGAGAAAACCAGCCTGGGGCAGCCACAGGCACAGCTCCTTGTAAGGCGGACTCTGGCCACTGCAGTCTGCCCAACAAAAGGGAAAGTGTTTGCCATGACTGTGTGACCGGAAAAGCCAGATGACTCTGGCCCAGACTGCCTTTCCAGAGAACGGAAGGACAAAAGAGGAATCGGATGGCATCTCGAAGAATGACCCAGAAGGGGTCATTCTCCTGAGCCCTGGGCACCTCCTGTGTCAGGCTGGGGGCAGAGGTGGAGGGGGGTAGGGCGGGGCTATCATCACGTAGCTTGCAACCATGCAACCATCCGGAAAGAGGGTCTGAGCAGAGCTCTTCTCGGTGCTCAGGACAGATGGCAAGATACCACATTCACAGCAGAACGGTGTGGTGTGTGAATTATAGGTCAATAAAACTGTTACTCAGAAAAACCACAAAAGGATAAATTAGCCATATATATAACTGTAGGCCAGCATAGAGATAAGGAGATGGGGGGGGCCTGCGGGGTTGGGGGAGGGGGTTGTTTAGATGCCAAAAGCAAAGGAGTTCCCTGCCTCTACATCAGTACCAGGGTAGTGTGCCCAAAGCACTGAAATCATTTTAAAACAGGAGATCTTACTTGAAATCTTACTGCTGGTGTAGAAATAGCCCACCTGGGCAGCAGGAACAATTAGTTTGAGCAGGAAGTCACAGGTGGTGGGAACACCCATCATTAAGCCACATCATGAATAATAAAGGTGATTTGGTTGTTGATTCTTGTGTTGTACCTCAAGGCCAAAACAGTTCACAGTCAATGTTCAATAAATGGTGGTTCTTTTTCTTGTTGATAAATGGTTCTGATGATTAAAGGCTGAGGGCTCTGATGATTAAAGCCTGCCAGAATGGGAATGGACTGCCCAGAGGGGCGGCAAACTCCTCTCCTAAGAAATATGGAGACAGAGGTTCATTTCTGGACTGTCCACCAGGCTCGCAGTGGGACGATTCCTAGGTCAAATAAGAGTTTGGACTAGAACTCCCAAATCCTCCCCACTCTGGGAGCCTTTGATCCATGTCCCACCACCACAGAGCTTTCCACATAGATTAGAAGTCCATGAACGTTTTCTGAATTGAAACTTTGATTTTGGGGTGCCTGAGTGGCTCAGCCGGTTTGGCACCTGCCTTCGGCTTAGGTCATGATTCCAGGGTCCTGGGATCGAGCTCTGTATAGGGCACTTGTTCAGCAGGGGGCCTGCTTCTCCCTCTCCCTCTTCCCCCCTGCTTGCTGCTCCCCCTGCTTGTGCTCTCTCTCTCACTATCCCACTCTCTGTGTCAAATAAATAAAATATTTTTTAAAAAATTAAAAAAGAAAGAAACTTTGATTTTGATCGGACATGTGATTAGAAGTTATTAGAACAATGGGACTCCTGGGTGGCTCCACACTTGATCTCAGCTCAGGTCTTGATCTCAGGGTTGTGAGTTTGAGCCCCACATCATACTTCTCCCTGGGTGTGGAGACTACCTTAAAAAAAAAAAAAAAGGTGGGGGGCGCCTGGGTGGCTCAGTGGGTTAAGGCCTCTGCCTTCGGCTCGGGTCATGGTCCCAGGGTCCTGGGATCGAGCCCCACATCGGGCTCTCTGCTCTGCGGGGAGCCTGCTTCCCCCTCTCTCTCTGTCTCTGTCTGCCTCTCTGCCTATTTGTGATCTCTGTCAAATAAATAAAATCTTAAAAAAAAAAAAGAAGAAGAAGTTATTAGAACAAGTATGGTGAAAAGGACAGTGAAGTAAGCTTCATCATGGAGGAAAAGAGACACAAATTCATGTCCAAGAAGAAAAATTATGCTTCGAGATTCTTCTGACGGGTCTAAGAATTAAATTGACATGAGACACATTAACAGGAGAAATCAAATTTAATTACGTACGGGGAATCCTCATAAACATGAGAGATTCTAAAGACAGTTGGGCAAAATGAGGTGTATATGTCATCCTGACTTAAGGAGGAGGCTGTAGGGGTCTAGGACTTTTAAGGGGGATGAAAAGCAATTCACAGAAAGGTGAAAAAGAGTAAATATTTGGTAAACAAATGTTTGCTGGGCCATAAGGAAAAATGGGACACTGAGAGGAATTTTAACAGACTTTGCTAAACTCCTCCCTGTCTACCACCCCTAGTTCATACAGTAATCTGTGGCTTCCTTCCTGGAGTAGGTCCTCTTTCCAAATTCTTTAGGCAGTTTCCTAAAAGCAAAGTTTCCTTCCAAGTCTTTTGCGCCTTGACTGTTTTTAGCTCAAAATCATCCACCTGCCAAAGTGGCACATCTTGGGACAATTCATTCTGCACTCCCCACCCAAAAGCCTGGAGATGATGAGGTCTCCTGCCCACTTTCACATCCTCACACCCTCATCTCCACATCTATCAAACTGGAAGAGGCCATCCATTGGGTGGGCCGTCAAGACGAGGTGGGAGGGATCAAGTTGGACTCTTTCCCCTTAATTCAGGGTCAGTCCAGAGCTTGCACACCAAAATCATCCAGGCTGTCATCCATCCGGATTTTTTGAAAGCTTCCTCCCCTGAGCCAAGGCTGAACACAAGACTTAAGCTCTGGTTCCAACCACCAAGACCTCCAGAAATACACTACTCTTCTCTCCCCCAAGAAAATAGCTCAAAGCCCAAACTCAGATCACTGCAGGATCCCTCCTTCAATGGATAACATCCCTGTCTTCAGCGGATCACATGCCTGCCCCTCAAGAAGGAAAACAGAGTGACCCGTCCCCAGAGCTTGACATTCCACAGTGCTGGCCAAGGAAACAGACAGAAGCTAAGAGAAGCCCTGATAGGGGCCTGCTCATGGCCATGAGGACAGCACTGTAGGGAACCTGAGTAATGGGATATGGAAGGCAGGCGTCATGGGAGAATGCTTCTCAGAGGGGATGAGACCCTGGAGGAACCCTAGGGAAGGAATTACACAGGCCCTCCCACAGCTCTGCTGCAGGAAAAAAAAAAAAGTTTCCCCAAAGAGTGGGTTCAGGTAACCAGACTGGAGTGCAAGAGGGAGGAGAGAAAGCAGGACCTGAAGCTCAGCTGCTGCCGCCATGCCCACCCCCACCCTCTGGCCCTGAGAACTATCCCAGCCTGGGCTGCTTGGCAATGGAGCTATTGTCCAGAGGTCTGTTGTTCTGAATTTCCTGCCAGGCAACCTGAGGACCAAGGTGGGGAGTGGGGGCAGGGACCCAAGTTCTTTATTTCCTCCTGCTTTTATTCACCCATTCATTCATTCATCTATTCATTTGCTTATCAGGCACCAGCCTAAAAAGTCTGGGGAGATAGTTTTTGGTTCCTTTCGCACCAGTTATGCACAAGTGGGAGCCTCCTTTGGCCAAGGCAAGGTGTATCCTGAAGGTCTCGATTGAAAAGTGACCATTAAGAGTCCTTCATCACTAATTCAGTGCATCGGTGGCTAACTATATACTGGGCACGTGCTAGAGAGAGCTGGGTCCCTAATGATCCTCACTGTATGTTGGGAGAGACAGACGCATAATGCCCTTTAGTCAAATACTTTAATAAAGATACTTACATTGTACAAAAAAAAAGGCCTTACAGGGGTGCCTGGATGGTTCAGTCCATTAAGCGTCCAACTCTTGATTTGAGCTCAGGTCATGATCTCTGGGTCCTGGGACAGAGCCCCCCATCAGGCGGCTGCTCAGCAGTGTATCTGCTTCTCCCTCTCCCTCTGTGATCTCTCTTGCTCTTACCCTTTTTCAAATAAATAAATAAAAATCTTTAAAATAATTTTTTGAAAAAGGCCTTATAAACATTAATTCATTTAATCTTCATAAGAAAAGTAGGTGTCATAATCACCATTTTAACCAGATGAGGGTAAGAAACATGCCCAAGGTCACAGTGCTGGAAACTCTTTCTCCAGCTGCACACCACTGTATCATACTTCACTGCTGTGATGAGGAGCAAGGAAAGTGGTATGTTGGGTTAACAGCCAAACGACGGTCTTCAAGGGTGCCTGGGTGGCTCAGGCCCTAAGCGTCTGCCTTCGGCTCAGGTCATGATCCCAGTGTCCTGGGATCGAGTCCCGCATCAGGCTCCCTGCTCTGTGGGAAGTCTGCTTCTCCCTCTCCCACTCCCCCTGCTCGTGTTCTCTCTTACTTTGTCTCTCTCTGTCAAATAAATTAATAAAAATCTTTAAAAAAGAGAGAGAGAGAGAGAGACGGTCTTCAGGTCAGCAAACCAGCACTAGCCAGGCAGGGCTAAGAGAAGGGGCTAAGGATGAGAGGAGCAGAGCATCAGCACTGGGTTCAAGCATCCCCCAAGGAAGCAGGAGGATGGGGAAGGATGCTAAGGTGAGCTTCTTTACCCTCCACGTTGCCTGAAGTCACTCTTGTCTGGGATGAAAACTTCTGAGTCTCCACTTTTCAGCCCCCTCCTCCTGGCTCCAGCTGCTCAGGAAAATCTAGGGCTCTGCTTATAAAGGAGATAATCCACACTACATGGGGTTGGACAAGAACGTTTGAATCCCTGCTACCCCGTATTGCTAGAGAGTTCCAGGTTAGGTAGGCACACATTAACATGCTAGCCCAGACACCCATCCTGCCCCTGGGTGAAGAGAAGGGCCCCTCTCCTGCTCTCTTGATATGCAGGAGCAATGAACTTCTATGCCTGGTTCAGAAAAGCAAATGGCACAACTCTAGGGAGGTCATGCAAAGTCATGCACAAAGCATAGTCCTCTGAGAGATGCTCTTCCTGTCTCCACCTCATCAGGGGATACGGCCAATGCTTAGGCCATTCCCAACCTTCTCCACAGTCACGGATCATGGTGTATAAGAAACGATCATTTGTGTACAGCCGGTGGGGGTCAATGAAAGGCTCAGCTTGAGACCAGAGGGGGTCAGGCCAGAGGCTATGGCTGCCTGAGGCCCCCGCTCAGACTTTGAGAGAGCTGATTGGCCCTAGGACATCGCATACTTACAGCCTCTCCAGCATGGTGGCTGGGACGCTTTGGCTTGGGGACACCAGTCTGTTTTGGTGAGGTGAGAAGTTGCAGGAGGAACAGGAAGGAAATGGGTACCAAGAGCTAGAGCACAGCCCTCCTTACAGAGAAGGCTCAGGGATCAAGGACACCCATCAAGGGGAGCCATAAATACCTGGGTATCTAGGCACAGCCTGAGGTTAATCACCTACCATAAACACAACCACAGCCCACGGAGAAGCAGGACAGAGGATCGATCTCCTCAAAAGCTAGCTGCCCCAGTGCCAGCCTCACCCGGCCCCACCCTGCCTGCTGGGGTAGGAGGAAGTGAAAACAAGGTGTCACTGCCCGAGTCTCAATTTCCTCCTGTGATGTTAGGGGTTGGTCTCAACAGCCTCTGATATTTCTGACTTTCCCAAGAACATCCACAAGTTTTATGATTCTATAGATCATTCAGAGATTCTAAGGCATTTGGCTTCAGTCCCAAAATAATGATGATTTTCCTCTGAAGGGGAGAGGTAATGATGATAAACAGGGTTTTGGGGGGTTGGGTTTTTTTGTTTTTTTTTTTTTTTGAGCAACGGCTGGATTCTCCCTGGGTACATAGACACACAAAGCTGGACTCCTGCCCCCAGGACACACAGGAGGCAGGTGCTCTGCCAGAAGGAACAACCCCTCCCTTGCCCACCCACCCCCACCTGTGCACACACAACCTCAACCTATACAAGCCGTCCCTGGGCCCATGCACACGCGTGCCTGTGCAGCTAGTCAGTCGTCCTTGCCCTGCAGACACACACACGTTGCCCTCACATGACTGTGTGCGCCCCCCTCACCTTGCCTACCCATCACAGCCACATACATACCACTGTTCAGTGTACACCATCCCCCCATGCACAAGCAGCCGTATCATCCACAACCCAACACACAGATACACATGATTGCTCACAACTCCTGACTGTAAGCAACTGAGATCCAACTCACACGGGTTTCAGTGTAAGAGATCATTTATTTGCTCACACACCTGGGAGGACCAGGGGTGCATGTGACTTTTGGCATGGCCAAAATGAGGGGCTCAGTGACGGCATCAGGACTATCTTCCTCTACTTTTCCAGTTTTCCTCCATGTTAGCTTCCTTCTGGGGTAGATCAGCCCTGTGCTGCAGCAAGGATGACCACCAAAGGAGGACCTCTTCCCCAACCCTTCCAGCTAAAGCTGCAAGGCTGACTCTCATAGGACTGGCTTAGGTCACATGCTCATCTAGGAACCAATCGCTATGGCCAGGGGACCAGAAGACTGTAAATCTGGACTAGACCAGATCTCGCTCAAGGCCAGTCCCTGGAGAAGGGCGGTCAGCCCCACCCAACCCATATAATAGAAGGGAGCGGAAACAGGTGATTCACCAAAAAAGGTGGACAAGATATCTGTCAGATGGATTAAAAACAACAGGTGTTCACTGCCTACACTAACCTGAATGTACACAGAGACAGGCATCGAAATCTAGAGGGCCACAGGGATATAAAGATATGGGTGTGCACACTGAGCCCTTGTATAAATATAAATTCTGCCTGGCCAAAGCCTGCCTTCTGTACCTTATCAATGAAATATTGATTTCAGAAAAATAAGTGATCCAGACATATACTACTAGGACTTCAAAGGAAGGGAAGAGCTGTTTTAAAATAGGTCTGGGCTAGGGACACCTGGATGAATCAGTCGTTGGGCATCTGCCTTCGGCTCTGATCATGGTCCCGAGGACCTGGGATCAAGCCCCACGTCGGGCTCCCTGCTCAACAGGAAGCCTGCTTTCTCCCTCTCCTACTCCCCCTCCTTGTGTTCTCTCTCTCGCTATGTCTCTGTCAAATTAATTAATTAATTAATTTTTAAAAAATAGGTCTGGGCTAGGGGCTCCTGGGTGGCTCAGTTGGTTAAGCCTCTGCCTTCCACCAAGGTCCTGATCCCAGAGTCCTAGGATTGAGCCCCACATCAGGTTCCCTCCTCAGTGGGAGGTCTGCTTCTCTGGCCCCCTTTATCCCCACCCCCCGCTTGTGCTCTGTTTCTCTCCGACAAGTAAAAAAATAAAATCTTTTTTTTTGAAGATTTTATTTATTTATTTGAGAGAGACAGAGATGAAGAGAACGCATGTATGAGCAGGGAGAGGGGCAGAGGGAGAAGCTGACTCCCCCCTGAGCAAGGAGCCCATCACACAGGGCTCAATCCCAGGACCATGGGATCATGATGTGAGCCGAAGGCAGATACTTAATGACTGAGCCACCAATGCACCCCACAAATAAAATCTTTAAAGAACAGGAAAAAATAATAATAAAATAGATTGGGCTTGACTGAGTTTTCAGGAAACAAGAGTATGGATGAAAAGATCTAGAAATGCAAGGACTCACTGGACCAGAACCAGAATCCTGTGGAATGAGCGGAAAGACCAGTGGTGAGGAGGCAGGTGGGACTGAGGGTTTCAAAGGCAAGACAGTTTATCCTGTATGTTGCAGAGTCCCTTGAAGGTGTGCAGCAGGAAGGTGACAGGGTGAAAGCATGAGGTAAAAGCTTGAGCAAGAGAAAGTGAACTGCATAGTCAAGTGAGATGGCAGAGGCCAGAGTGGAGGGGGGAAGGATGGGAGGCAGTCTGGGGTTCCTGCAGAAGGCTCCTGAAGAGCTGTGTGGTATGGCAGGAGCCATGGGGTGGGAAGGCAGACATAGAATAGAGCTTTGGTAAGAAGGAAGAACCAACAGGACGTGGAGGTTGATTGCAGGGCCAAGTCCAAGGTGAAGTGACTCAGCTGCACTTCCGGCAGCTCCCTGCTTCCCCCTAGTACCTTCTGCTCCTGCCAGATGGGTGCATGCATTTGTGCATTTGTTGTAGCCCCTGGACCTCCCCCTGCCATCGTGGTCAGCCCACCTGCATCAGACCACAGCTCCTTGCAGAGAGGGCAGGGTCCTCTAAGTGTCTGGTTCTGATCTCCGTGCCAGCCTCCACCTGGCAGGGCACCAGCCCAGCCTGAGGGACGTGGAGTGAATGTGCAGACCCTCCCCAGAGCAGGTGCTTTGCACCTGCCTCCTTACCACTGTTCATCCCAGATGCACATAAGCGCACACCTTCCCTGCGGCCACAGAACAAAGAAGCCGCCACGAAACCCTCCATGGTCCTCGGCAACAGATGCAAGCGTGGGAGAGCCCATTTGCTCGCCACTGACCATGACGTGCTGGGAGAACTGGGCCTGATTCTTGTCTGACTCTGAGGGGAGTGGGGTGGGGCTGGACACACGGAAGCCAAAGCAAGGAGATGCCTGGGACAGGGGGGAGAATGAGAAGCCCATGCGACAGACACACAACTCCAGGACCGAGGAGGGTGAGTCCTGGAGGAGAAGAGGCTGGACCCCTAGGAGAAAGGGGGGACATTCATCTGCACAGCCCAGGGAAGACAGCTAGAATCAGCAGGGAGGAGCCCCAGAGAGAGACTTGTCCCTGGGAGCTAAGGCTTTCCAAAAGTTCGAGCCTGTGCAAGTGGAATCTGCATCATCATCTGGGAAGTTGTAGCTCCTTCTGCGTGAGGATGGGCTCAAGCAGAAGGCCAAGGGAAGGGGCGCCTGGGTGGCTCAGTGGGTTAAGCCTCTGCCTGCGGCTCAGGTCATGATCCCAGGGTCCTGGGATAGAGCCCGAATCTCTGTTCAGCAGGGGGCCTGGCTCTCCCCCTACCCTCCCCGCCATCTCTTTGCCTACTTATGATCTCTCTCTCTTTGTGTCAAATAAATAAAATCTTTAAAAAAAAAAAAAAAAGAAGGCCAAAGGGATTCTAGCATCAGAGGGGCATGTTCTGAGGGCCTACGGTGGACACAGCACACTTCATCTCCTTTAAACTCACAAAAACCTTCCCTGCCAGGCAGGGAAGGAAAAGTACCCTCAAGTTCACTCAGCTGTGAGGAGAAGAACTGGAACCTGAACCCCGCGGATTCCTCATGGCTGGGACTGTCCCCACACATGTTCCCCTGCCCCACAGCCAAGGGTGACGGAAAGCCACAGGAGAGTGAATGCAATCAGAAGCACTGGGGAGGGCACCTTGCTGGCTCAGTTGTTAAGCATCTGCCTTCAGCTCCGGTCACGATCTCAGGATCCTGGGATCAAACCCTGGGTGGGGCTCCTTGCCCCCATGCTCAGTGGGGAACGTGCTTCTCACTCTCCCCTCCCCTAGTTTGTGTTCCCCTCTCGCTGTGATTCTGCCAAATAAACAAATAATCTTTCAAAAAATATTTTAAAAAAATAGAATTGGGGAGCCACTTCCTAAGCATGTGAAGTTGGGCAAGGGACTGAATCTCTCCGAATGTTCCTTTTTCTCAGCTGAAGATGCAGACAATGGCAGCCACCCAAGAGGATTGAATGAGCAGGAGATAGGGGACCAGGGCTTGGCAGCAGCAGGTCAGTCAGTGTTAGCTGGGGCTTAGCCACCGCTCCATGCTCGTCCCCCTACCTTTCCTAAAGCCTCCCTCCAGCAGCTTTCCACACCCACCCCCTACCCCCTCCACCCCCCCACCCCTGCCCTGGTCAGCAGCCCCTCCTCCCCACCCCACCCCCACCAGGAACTTGTGCTAACACCAGCTTTGACACAGTGGCCTTGTAAGAATTTACATCCTGGTCACCCCTTGCAGGATGGAACGGCGTCTCACGCATCTTTGTGCCCTCCAAAGTGCTTCCCAACCCACGGTAGTAGGTGCCCAGGGGGGACAGAGTGCCAGTTGGCTCCAAAAGGTGAAGGGCGGAGGGTCACTAGAGGGAGGTGGCAACTGGGGCCATAAGGAGGACTATAGAAGAGAGTAATAAAGAGGAGCATGCAAAAATCTGCCAACATGCAAAACAGAAGTTTGCAAATCCAGTTCCTAGGGACCCAGCCATGCAAACTGACCCCTGCCCAGGGAAGCAGCTTGCCTTTGCCCGCTTTCAACCCAGGGCTCCCTTCCCTGCCAGCGTGGTGGCAGTGATGGCGGTGGTGGGAATGGTGGGGCTGGTGGGGGCAGCTCTCACTTATGGGGTTCCCACTAACGTCAAAGTGTCAGAGCTCTTGCCTTCATTATTGGATATCCTAAAATAACCCATGAGGAGGGTTCCGTTAAGCCCGTTTCACAGGTGAGGAAACGGAAAGTCCTTCAGGACTTGACCTTGAGTCCGGAGTGAGTCCACAGCCTGAGCATGCTCTTTCCAGAGCTGCTCTCCCACAGAGTCAGTATCCAGTTACCTCCACCGAGGAAAGCCGTCCTGTGGATAAGCCAGAAGAAATAGTCCAAAGACATTTTTCCTCTTTTAGTTAGCAATTTGAAAAATACATATTATAGTCATTTGATTAGTATTTGTTGAACCTCTAGATCACCCCTCCTACTGTATGGATTCTGACAGATTTAGGGGACCTCTCCCATGAAGGCAGGAACATCGTCTTGTTGTTGGCCAGCTTTACAGCATTGGAAAATGCCTAGCAGGCACTCCACGAAACACAGGATGAATGAATTCACAAATGAGCAGCTCGGGGTCCAAGAAAGCCTTGCTACCTATCACTCAGTGACCAACCTACCCCCCAGATTCCCTGGTCTCTAAGGCCCGAGGTAACCCCAAAGCAGGACACAGTGACTCATTCATAGGTCTTCGGACAAGTCTGCTGACCTCGAAGGTAGGACTGGGCTTGGAAGGCGGGGCAGTGGGGGGGCTAGGCCAATTTAGCCTCAGGAAAGTATTAGGCAAGCTCCCATGGCAACAAGTCGTGTGTTTCTGCCTTCCCAACAGAATTCCAGGCTAAGGCCATCTATTCCCCAAGGCCAGGAGCAGCTTCATCTCCTTCCTTGACTCCTCTCCAGCCCCTAGGAGGCAGAGGAGAGAAAGTCCTTCCCAAGGAGAGGGCCATTTCCCTCCCAGATCTGTGTTTCAGACTAGGAAGCTTCCAGCGGCAGAAGTCGAACTCCCCAGGCTTCCTCCTAGATCCATGGGTCTGTGGTTCCCGTGGTTCCCATAACCAGCCACACTGACCCTCCACCCCCAGCCGCCACCTCCCACCCATGGCTGGACCCTGTTCCTCGTAGCAGCCAGCTCCAAAGAAAACTCTCGCTCTCTTCCTATGCAGGTCACCAGCCTAGGGACTCTCTCTCTCTCTCTCTCTCTCTCTCTTTCTCTTTCTGTCCCTCCAGCCTGGCTCTACCCCAGGTATCTCCTTCTGGAAGCCCTCCAGCCCTCCCAGGCTTTCCTCCCAGCCCCCCAAGCCCACACTATGATTAGACACCCTCAGCTCTGACCACCATGCTCTGCCAGACTGGGGTGTGGGTTCAGGCACCCCCGGGGGACTAGGAGTTCCCCTAAGACAGTAAGGACAACTTTTAATCCTTATGGAAACTATGAAATAAGCATTATCTCCATTTTAGAGCTGAGGGAACAGCCCAGAGGTGAAGAAAAGCCTGGAGCAGCTTGGAGAGGCCAAACTGGACCCCGTCTGCCTCCCAAGCCATGTCCCTCTTCCCTGCCTCCCTATCTCTCCAAGATTGTACCAGATGCCAGGCACTCCCCACACCATAGACTTTTTATAACCCCATTCAATCTTCACACTTAAACCTACAGGGAAAATACAGATAGCCTCATTTTACACCTTTAGGATAGGGAAGCTCAGAAAGTTTCCAAATATCCCTAAGGTCACAAAGCACTGAGTGTCACAATCAGAATTCAACCCAACCCTTCTAGCTCTGAAACCCAAAGTGAGGTTTCTCAGGTCCCTGGGTCTAGCCAAGACCCAAGGCAAGAGCCAAGCTGAGAGAAGCAGGAGATAGCCATGTAGATTCTCCAGGCCAGCATGAAAGTCTTGACTCCAATCAGCCAGCACCTCTGATAAAGGAAGATGACTTCCAGAAGGGAAGGCCTGCCGGAGTGGCCCCTGCTGATCTGGGGAGACCCAGGAATTCGAGAACAGCTGAGAAGCTCACTGGGATAAGTCTCTCCATCCTTCCTCCTCACTCTGGGAGCTGCCACACGCGCCAAGTCTGTTCACTTCTGCGCTTCCTACTGCCACTCAGTGATCTCAGATTTGTGATTAAATGAAATGAAATGGCTCTGATACTTCTTCTTTCTGATACTTATTTTTAAACAATCCCTAGAACAACGTAGAATAGCTGAAAAACACAAATTTGAAAATCAAATCATATGTGTTCTAATCTCACTCAGTCTCCAAATTGCTGCGTAACACTGGACAAGTCACTTGCCCTCTCTGAGCTACAGTTGTGTCTGTATAAAGAAGGAGCAATACCATTTATTTCTGGAATTCCTTTAATTTCATTTAAATTAATTTGGTTTGGGGGCATTTGGGTGGTTCAGTCGGTTAAGCGTCTGACTCTTGACTTCACATCAGGTCATGATCTCAGGGTCATGAAATGGAGCCCCAAGTTGGACTGTGTGCTGCACCGCTTCTCCCTCTCCCTCCACCCCTCCCCACCCAATCAATCAATCAATCAATTTGGTCTTTGAATTTCCCAGAGTTCCCTCTCTGTAATCATTTCTTCACAGCAGAGACAGCAGTGAACTTGGAATCATACTTGATTTGGGCTCTCAGCTTTTGTTCACTCGCATGTCAAGTAAAGTGTGGGATAATAGTAGTTGTCAGAGCTTTTCTTGGCCTCATAAAGTCTCTGTATCAGACCCCCACTGTGATGAGAGAAAACCACAAACTCTTCTCCAAAATCTCCCCCTTCCTCCTGTCCTTCATCTCCCTCCCTCCGTCAAAGGGCCCTGTGGTGAAGCACACATCCCCCTACACTCTGGAGTCACTCGTAGCTCCCTCCTACAGTAGTACTAGCCAGCGGATGAGACAGCATCCTCTCCTTCACTGAGCACTGAAAGGGAAGAAAGCATAGACTAGAAGAAGAACTGGCTCATCTAAGGAATCCTAGGAGTAGCAATGAGTGACTAGGGCAGGGGGTGCTCCTTTGAAGGAGCTGCTGTGTTGCAACTCCCCACTCAGACTTAGATGGGGTCAGGCCTGCCCAAAAGCCAAGGAATGGAGGAGTGTGGGGGCAGCAGGCCTCGAGGGGGCAAGAACACAGCATTGCTGGGACAATGGGGAAATGACCTCAGGAAAGGAGGTCTGGCAGGTTCTGAAAGTGCTACTACGCTCAGATGGTCTGTAATTCCTAGCGGGGGCTGAGTCAGGCAGGGCAAGGTCAGGCCCCCAGAGGAATGCAGTTGGAGGTGTAGGTCTATAGAACAGACTCCCTCACTAGGAATGGGCCCATCCAGGGTCATAAACCTTATCTCACAACCTCCGGAGAGCAAAACTGGCTATCTCTGGGTTCCCAGGAACTCAGACTGAGTCAGAGCTAGGGGGCTGCTGGGATGGTGGGCCTGGGCAACATGCCTCCAGGGTGTGGGGTCCAACAGAAGATGGGACCAAAGAAGGTTGGGAGCAAAGGGGGAGAAGAGATGGATCAGGATGACTGTTCCCAGCAAAGGCTAAGGGTGTCAAACTCCTACTAGCCAGCCCCAAGCCAGAAATTTCCCCTCCCAACCCCCCCAGCCCCAGCCAGGGAAGTTCTGTCCCAGGGCTGGACAGCACTGTCATCTCAGCCTCCTGCTACTGAGCTCTGGGTTTCACACCCAGCTGCTCCTGGAGCGTAATGGGTCCTCTCTCTCTGCCACCATTAACTATTTCTCTAGCTTTATTTTTTTTTAAGATTTTATTTATTTAGGGGCACCTGGCTGGCTCAGTCATTGAGCGTCTGCTTTTGGCTTGGGTTGCAATCCCAGGGCCCTGGGATCAAGCCCTGAATCTGGCTCCCAGCTCAGCAGGAAGCCTGCTTCCCCCTCTCCCACTTCCCTTGCTTGTGTTTCCTCTCTCACCTTCTCTCTCTCTGTCAAATGAGTAAATAACATCTTTTTTTTTTAAAGAGTGTATTTATTATTTTAGAGACAGAGCCAGTGAGTGGGAGGAGGAGCAGAGGGAGAAGGACAAGCAGACTCCATGCTGAGCCCAGAGCCTGATGCGGGGCTCAATCCCAGGACCTTGAGATCATTATACCTCCGCCAAAATCAAGTCAGATGCTTAACCGACTGAGGCACCTCTCCCTCGCTTTAAAAAACACATTGACTTACCCTTCCTCTTAGAGGATGGGAGCAGGACCCAAAAAGCAAAGGACCCAGGTTCTAGCTCCAGACCTGGTCTTCCCTCCCACGCCCATACCCTGAGCTGGGCTCCCAGTCCCTCAGAGGGAGGAGGAGGCAGGAGGCGGTGTTGCCTTGCTCTCTGTGTCCCTGAGAAATTCTCTACCTCCCTGTGATGTTCCCTCCTCCTTCTTGCGGGCAGGTGAGATGGGTCCTGGTGTCCTGTGGGTGTGAACGGGCCCTTTGCAGAGTGGAGGGGAAGCTGACATCACCCAGCCTGAAGCTCCAAGACACGTACACAACCTCCCTCTGTCCCTCTGTCTCGCCCCCCTCTAACTCCCTCAGTAGCTTTGCTCTAAGATGTCCTCTGGCCAGGCTCAGCCAGACTGATCCTCCATAAACACCACTTTGATCCAGTCACTCCCCAGCTCAGAGCCTCCCACTGCCTTCAGAATAAAGGTCAAACTCCTCTTCTGGCTGAGCTGAGCCCTGCCTGGCACTGGCTGCCTCCTGCCCCAGCCCTGGGGCTGTGCCCTTCCCTCCCACAGTACCTCCCTGTCACCTGCACCGGCTGAAATCTTACCCCTCCTGCCCGCCCTGACTCCAGCACACCCCATTCATTCTGCAAACATTTACTGAATGAAAATCACACACTGGGCATCTGCCCACACAGCCTGCCCAGGTCACCACAGCTGGAAGTCACACTCCCACAGAGACCCCCCCAAACGAGCCTTTGTTATACCCCTGGGCTGGGTCACCCTTGCCTGAGCACCTCCCCGATTGGAAACCTGATCCGCAGGCATCTAATATGCCTTGAACATGGACTAATGGAGCAGTCTCCCGTATTTGTCTCATTCAGTCCTCACAATGACCTTGGGGGTTCAGTGTCATTACAGTAACTTGCCCAGCAACTAGCAACTGGGCCTCCAAACGGAGTCTCCAAATTTCAAGTCCAGGGTCCTCACACCAGCACCTACTGCAGGCTCAAAAGCCGGCTCCTGTCTTACACGTTTCTGTTTTGCTCAGTCCCCAGCACAGAAGTTGGTTCAATTCACGGAAGGAAGGAATGAATGGTTCTCTGATTCTTTTCTATCCCAATGAGTCCTCATCTCCCCTCTGATCCCTATTTCCTCTCCCCAACATTCCTTTTTTCCTATGCCTCCTCCCCTTCACCCTGGGCCCCCAGGATCCAGAAGATAAGGGAGAAAAGAGGCTGCGATTATTCTCATTGATACCAGGGATTGGATAAGCCTCGGGAAGGTCTCCACAGCCCAGAAAGAGCGCCAAGGAGGTAATCCAGGATGGGAGGACTCCTCCCTACACCCCACCACCCAGTTTGATAGACCAAATGAGTCCCAGCCCTTATCTCCATCCCTCTCCAATTCCAGCAGGACATAGGCGGGGCAGGTGGGGAGCAGGCAGGGTCAACCAGATAACAATGAGGGGGTAGAAAGAAACCTAAATTCAGTGACTCACCACCTTGTGCCTTCCCAAGAATCGGGGGGGGGGCTGCACATTTTAAATTCCAGCCCAGCCCTGGAGAGACACTTGCGTGTTAGTAAGCTGGACAGGAGGAGGAGGAAGTGCTTTGTTTACCCCAAACTAAAGGGCAGCCATGGCAACAGAGGCCAGGGCCATCGGTGTAGGGAGCAAAGGTCCCAGCCAGAGTAGGGCCCCGGATGCCAGCCTGCCAGCTGGGCCTGCTGCCCAGACCATGCCAGCCAGGCCTTCTCTGGCCAAGCACCCCCTTGTGGCCAGCCAAAGCTCATCCTGAGAGCTGGGGAAGGGCAGCCCTGAGAAAGAAGCCACCCATTTTACAGACTCACATGTGTTTTCATCCCTTCCCCTCCCCTTCCGGGTGCTTTCTCTCTAGAGGCCAGACATAGACAGACAGATACTGAACCAGGGGGGAGCTCTTGGCTTCTGTTGGGGCAAGGAAGGAATGGGGAGCTGAGCCAGCTGTTGGGAGGGGCAGAGTGGAGGTGTCAGTTCAAGAAGGCTTCCTGGAGGAGGACAAGGCAGAACAGAAGGAGGGCATCCCAGACTAAGGAAAAGGCAGAAGAGGGTGTCCTCCTCAGCTGCAAAGATATGTCATCACACCTCCCCCTCTGCCAGGCACCAGACTCATAAACTCCTGGAGTCTGAAGGGGCTTCCATGGCTGGCACCAGCTCTTTAATGCCCCCCTCGCCTGTTGCCTGTATTCATAGCTACCTGTAATTCCTTCTTGGCCCTCGCCGTGCTCAGCGCCAGGCCTTTTACCCACCCTCTCAACTCCCCCCCTGAGAGCTGGCTCCATCAAGCTTCTCCTCTCTCAGTCCTGCTACCCCCACGGCCACGGATTTCTCCCTTCTTCCTGTATCCATGTGCAAGTCTCTCCTCTTTAAAAAAAAAGAAAGAAAGAGAGGAAGAAGAGAGGGAAGGGGAGTGGGGAAGGGAATCATCCTTGACTCTTGACACCTCTCTGTCCATAGCCAAGCTTCTCAAAAGAAGAGGCCGTGTTCATCCTTAATTCTCACCTCACCCTATCTAACCCACTCCAGCCACCAGCCATGGAAATCATTAAAACCACTAATGATCAAGGGTGCCTGGGTGGCTCAATTTGTTGAATTTCTGACCCTTGGTTTTGACTTAGATCATGATCTCAGGGCCTTGAGATTGGGCCCCAAGTCATGCTCTGCACTCCTGGAGAAGTCTGCTTGAGATTCTCCCTCTCCCTCAGCCCCCCAACCCTCCCCCCACATTCGCATGCTTGCTCTCGCTCTCTCTTTCAAATAAATAAAGGAAATCTTAAAAAAAAAAATAGTAACGATCAACTAATAGCTGAATTTGGTGGACTCTTTTCAAGTTTCTCTTACTTGACCTGCCTATGATATTGGACTGGACACCACTGACCACTTCATCTTTCTTGAAAGACTATTTCCTTGGCCTCCTGACATCTCCTTCTACTTCCAATCCCTCAGGCCATTCCTTTGCAGTCTTCATTCTTGAATCCTCTCTATCTGACCCCCGCTTGTATCTGTCATCCTTTATCTTTTTGGTGGGCCACACACACTCATTTGGCACAATCACAGATCGCCAGCATCTCCCATATAACTCAAGAGGCAGGAAATCCAACCACATGTAGTCAGGAAATCAGGAAATCCATCTACAAAGGCCAGACTGAGAGCCTTGGCCTCAATCTCTTTTCTTCCGGTCAATCCCACCCACTTCCGGGATGATGGCTCCCAGACTGTCAGGAGAGCTGAAGAACCATGTTTCCAAATGCCACCCAAATCTCAAGGCTCCAAACTGAAATCATCCTATAACACCACCCTCCTGGCCTCACTTCCTCTCATAATTCCCATCTGATGAGAAACCTAGGAGTCACCTGAAGAACTGAGGTACTATAATTTGCTTCATGTGGTTGTTATGAAGTTATATCATGATATATATAAAGCATGTAGAATTGTGCCTGCCACATCACAGGTGCTCAATGATTGTTAGTTGTTATTGTTGGTATTCTTACTTCTTCCTTCCCCATACATCCAATTAGACACCAAGACCCATCCTTCTCGGCCTTTTGGTTAAGATCAAGTGTAGACACCAAGACCCGCCAACTCTAACTTCTAAATTTCCCTTGAATCTATGTTCTTCCCTGTATTTCCACTGATTCTCTTCCCTTAATTGAGGCATTCATTATCAATTATCTAGATGGTTGCAGTAATCTCCAATCTTGTCCCTTCATACTTTTCCAAGACATCCAGCTAGAGTAGTCTTGCTAAAAAGCAAAATGATCATGATGCTGTCTTGCTCCAAGCTTCAGTGTCTCTCCAGATTCTGAAACAGTACCCAGTTGCCTTTGGAGCACCCCTGGGAAACTTGTTACAAATGGAGACCCAGGAGTGCCTAGGTGGCACAGTCCATTAAACATCTGACTCCTGGTTTTGGCCCAGGTTGTGATCTCAGGGTCATGAGATTGAGCCCTGTGTTGGGTTTCATGTTTAGCAAGGAGTTGGCTTGAGGTTCTCGCTCTCCCTCTGCCCCTCCCACTCATGCTTTCTCTCTCTAAAAAAAAATAATAATAGTAAATCTTTAAAAAATTTAAAAATGGAGGCCCAGACCCCAATACCAAAAAGTATTATTCTGCAAATGGGGGTGCCACTTGGGCACCTGCATTCGTAACATGTTCCCCAGTGTATCTGGTGCAAAAAAGTGAGAACCAGGAAAGTGCAAACTCTTCATGGCCTTCAAGGCCCTCCTTGACCTGGATCTCACCGACCTTTCTCACTTCACCTTCTGCCTCTTACATTTTTCTGCTACCTCTTGGTTCCCCATATATTTAAGAAATATCTATTGATCACCTAATAAGCGCAGGCACTAAAAACCCAATGATGAGCCAAATAGACATGGCCCCCAGAGCTTACAGTCTAGTTAGAAAGATCAACCTAATAATCTCAGTAAATACAGTAAATATAATAAAGCAATAAACATAATCTAATAAAGCAGTAAATATAAACTGCTATAAATTATTTTAATAAAAGAAACACGATCCTATAAGAGTAAATCACAAAAGAACATGACTTAAATTTGAAAAAATTAAGGAACAGTACTTGAACTGAACTATGAAGTATAACTTAATAGAAAAGGCTCCAGTAAGGAAAAAGAATGATCTAGATATAGGGCATTGCATGTGCAAAGGTCCTGGGTGAGCAGGAGTACCACATGTTCCAGATAGTATCTCTCACCATTTCTATTCAGCATCATACTGGAGGTGTTAGTGAGTGGAATGAGTCAAGAAAAATAAACAAAAGTCATAGAGATCACAAAAGAAGAAATAAAGCTGTCTATCTACAAATGAAATAATAGTCTATGTAGAAAATCCTGAAGAATATACAAAAAGTCACTAGAACTAATAAAAGAATTTAGCAAGTTTGCAGGATAAATGATCAACATTTCAAAATCAGCTATATTTCTATATACTAACAATGAGCGATCAGAAATTGAAATTGAAAGCACAATCATTTATAATCAGATTTAAAACATAAAATACTTTCTTTTTTTTTTTTAAGATTTTATTTATTTATTTGTCAGAGAGAATGAGCACAGGCAGACAGAGTGGCAGGCAGAGGCAAAGGGAGAAGCAGGCTCCCCACTGAGCAAGGAGCCTAATGCTGGACTCAATCTCAGGATACTGGGATCATGACCTGAGTGGAAGGCAGATGCTTAATGGACTGAGCCACTCAGGCATTCTCCCTGTACACAGCTCTAAGTACAAGAGGCCTCCTTCCCCACCAGCTACCTGGTTTCTCACCCAGAGGGTAACTAAGTTACCTGTTTCTTTCTTTCTTTCTTTCTTTCTTTCTTTCTTCTTCTTTTTTTTTTTTTAAGACTTTTTATTTATTTATTTGTCAGAGAGATAGTGAGAAAGAAAGCGAGCACAAGTAGGGGGAGTGGCAGGCAGAGGGAAAGCAGGCTTCCTGCTGAGCAAGGAGCCCAATGTGGGACTCCATCCCAGGATGCTGGGATCATGACCTGAGCCTAAGGCAGCTGCTTAACCAACTGAGCCACCCACACGTCCCCGTAAAATACTTTCTAATCAAACAAAATATGTGCAAGATTTTTGTGCTGAAAACCACGAAACGTTAATAAGATAAATTAAACAAGATCTATATGAATGGAGAGATACACCAAGTTCATGGATTGGAAGACTTGATACTGTTACAATGCTAATTTTCTCTCTGAATTGATCTGTAATTAATGCAGTCCCAATCAAAATTTCAGTACACTTTTAAATAAAAATTGACAAAATTATTCTAAAAATTTATACAAAAAGGCGAAGGGCCTAGAGTAGCTAAAACAATTTTGAAAAAGAAGTGGTGCCCGGGTGGCTCAGTGGGTTAAAGCCTCTGCCTTCAGCTTGGGTCATGATCCCAGGATCCTGGGATTAGGCCCACATCGGGCTCTCTGCTCAGCGGGGAGCCTGCTTCCCTTCCTCTCTCTGCCTGCCTCTCTGCCTAATTGTGATCTCTGTCTGTCAAATAAAAAAAAAAGAAGAAGAAATCTGGATTCATACCACCTAGTCTCAAGAATTGCCATAAAGTTAAAGTAATTGAGACAATGAGGTATCAGCCTAAGGACAGATATATACATCAATAGAACATAAGAGAGTCCAGAAAGAGATTCACACAATGGTGCCAAGGTAAGTCACTGGAGAAAGGATAGTCTTTTCAACAAATACTGCCAGAACAATTGGACATCCTCGTGGCAGGGGGAGGGGGGAATGACCTTCAACCCATCACAGGCAAGAATCAACTCAAAACATAAAATCTAAAACTGTACAACTTCTAGAAGGAAATATAAGAAAAAATTTTAGTGATCTTGGGTTAGGTAAAGATATACTAGATTGAACACAAAGAACACACACCTTACAAGAAAAATTGATAATGGAATTTTATCAAAATTAAAACTTGAACTGTTCTTTTTTTTTTAAGATTTTTTTTTATTTATTTGACAGACAGAGATCACAGGTAGGCAGAGAGGCAGGCAGAGAGAGAGGAGGAAGCAGGCTTCCTGCTGAGCAGAGAGCCCGATGATGCAGGGCTCGATCCCAGGACCAATCCCAGGACCCTGGGAACATGACCTGAGCTGAAGGCAGAGGCTATAACCCACTGAGCCACCCAGGCACCCCAAAACTTCAACTGTTCTAATAATATTGTTAAGAAAATACAAAGATAGGGCGCCTGAGTGGCTCAGTGGGTTAAAGCCTCTGCCTTTGGCTCAGGTCATGATCCCAGGAACCTGGGATCAAGTCCCACATTGGGGCTCTCTGCTCGGCAGGGAGCCTGCTTCCTCCTCTCTCTCTGCCTACTTGTGATCTCTGTCTGTCAAATAAATAAATAAAATATTTTTTTAAAAAAAGAAAATACAAAAATAGGCCACAGATTGGGAGAAAATATCTGCCAAACACATTAACTCTAATGAGTCACAAGCCAAAATGTAAAACGTTAAACCATAAAATAGAAAAGATCTTTGCGGCTTTAAGATAGGCAAAGACTTCCCAAATACAGCATCAAACCATGATTCATAAAATAGAAACTTAATAAATTGGACTTCTTCAAAATTAATAACTTCTCTTCAAAAGGCAAGGTCAAGAAAATGGAAAGGCAACCACAGGCCGAGAGAAAATAGTTGTAAATCACATATATGATGAAGAATGTAAATCCAGATCTATAGGAAACTCTCAAATTTTAATAATAATAAAACAGAATGGGTAAAAATGGGTAAAAGATTTGAATAGATACTTCATCAGAGAAGAGATACAGATAGCAACAGAAACCCAGGAGCAGAGGCCCGACATCATCAATCATTAGGAATCACAAATTAAAGCCACAATGAAATACCACTAAGCAATCACCAGAAAAGCTAACATTACAAAAAGTTGTTTAAGAAAAGGACAGGCAATACAAAATGTGTACAGGATCCAAAGCCACTAAACTCTAAAACATCATGGTGGGAATACAAAATGATACAACTACTTTGGAAAACACTTTGGCATTTTCTTACAAAGTTAAACACATACTTATATAACCTTCTAGTTCCATTCCTGGGTATTTTATCCAAGAGAAATGAAAATGTGTATCCACACAGAGGCCTATCTACATCAATGTTTTTAACAACTTTATTCATAATTCATTCTAAAAACTGAAAACAGGTTAAATATCCAGGTACTAGTGTATGGATAAACAAATTATGGTACCTCCATAGGGTGAAACACTATACAGCAGTAAAAAGGAACAAACAACTGTATTCCTTTGTTAAAATGCAAAGAATTCCATCCCTAAAAAAAGTGAATGTTACCATATGCAAATTATACCTAAAAAAATATCTGGGGTGCCTGGGTGGCTCAGTTGGTTAGGCCACTGCCTTCAGCTCAGGTTGTGATCCCGAAGTTCTGGGATGGAGTCCCACATCAGTCTCCTTGCTCAGCAGGGAGCCTGCTTCTCTCTCTCCCTCTGCCTGACACTCTGCCTGCTTGTACTCTCTCTCATTCTGTCAAATAAATAAATAAAATCTTTTTTAAAAATCTGAATTTTTGGGGCGCCTGGGTGGCTCAGTGGGTTAAAGCCTCTACCTTCGGCTCAGGTCATGATCCCAGGTTCCTGGGATCGAGCCCCGAATCAGGCTCTCTGCTCAGCGGGGAGCATGCTTCCTCCTCTCTCTCTGCCTACTTCTCTGCCTACTTGGATCTCTGTCTGTCAAATAAATAAATAAAATCTTTTTTTTTTTAAATCTGAAATGTTAAAAATTAGAAAAAAAATAGATGCAGGAAGATCACAGGTTCAGCCTGAGATCTGATAACTTTGTGGTGTTTTCAGCTTTATTTTGTTTTTAAGCAGTCTCTATGCCCAACGTGTGGTTCAAACTCACAACCCCGAGATCAAGAGTCGCATGCTGAACTGACTGAGCCAGCCAGGCACCCCAGATCTGACAGGTTTAAGATTACTTTGAAAGCTCCACGAGGGGATACTACCCCATGACCAGCAGGTGACAAAGACCTGAAATTCAGAGGAGGGGACTGCATTAGACCCTGTTCGATCTGGAAAGTCTTCTCCTCGACCCTTTGTCTCCACAGCAAGTTCTTACTCATTTCTGAAGCTCTGTCCAAGCATTCCCTCCTCTGTATTCCCAGTCCTTCAATTTCGAGACTATGGGCGCCATGAGAGCAGCAAGCTTCTCTGGCTTTTCCTCGCGGTGCTCCCAGAGACTGGAACATGTCTGTATCTAGCAGGTGCCCTACAAACTGTTGGTGAATGGATGAAGCACTCTCTCCTCCAATAGTACTTTAGAACTTTTCATAGCACCTCTCACACTGTATTTTGTTTCTTCAGATATCTGTCCCCTCTAGTAATGAGCTCCTTGATTGTTATTATTTAGTTGTGTTTATCTTTGTATTCCCAGCTCATGGTGGAGCTGAACCAAACTAGAGGCTTGAACCTCCCTGCTGATGGAGAGCTGAGGAGAAAGAGGCAGGGGAGAACCTATGAAAAACACCTGCTATGCTGCAGGCCCCATTGTCAACTGCAGTTTTTTTCCTGCAGCAACCGACGAGGAAACCGAAGCTCCGAGAAGCCCACTAACTTGGGCACCGCACGGGATCGAGGTCACTCGGAGACAAACAGCAAAGCTAGGACACAAACTCAGGTCTGTCTGATTCAAAATCTATGCTCTCTTCCCACCCTCTCTTTTCCTTGAGATCCTTAACTCCATGAGTTTCAGCACCTTCAGCTACCCTCAGTGCCACCACCTGCTCTGACCCAAACTCCAATACCCCCTCTCTCACAAGCCACATCTCATGCTCCCTTGTTTTCTAGACAGCTGCTTCCATCCATCTTGCCAGCTCCCAGCCCCTGGGCTACTCCTCCTCCAGGGAGCTTTCCTGGATGCCTTTGCTTCTCTGCTTAACCCTGCCCAGTGGTCTGGCATTCTGGCAAAATTTTAAGCTTTGACTTCTTTCTCACTGAGTTCCCACTGCCCCTTCCCTCTGTCTCTCCGTGAGAGATCCTCCATCGTAGAAATTGTTTCTCGTGTACACAGTCTCATCACAGGGCTGTGCTGTGTAAACTCTGCATAACCTCCGCCAGGACCTCAAACTTTTTACACGTCCTTTCCCACCTCGGGGGGTAGACCTTGTATCCCACCGCATGTGTCACAGTCTCCTCTGCCTCTGTCCCCTCTTTGCGCTGGTTGAGAGGCTAACGTATGTAGGGGTGACATATGTCAAGTCCCAGCTCTGCCACCTACTCATCCTATATTACCTCTCAGCTTTCAGATCAAATGTCCCTTCCCACAGGACCTCGGTTAGGTTAGTCCTGTTGCTGATCTTCTCGAAGCAGCTGCTATGTGCTTGCATTGTTCCCTGGACTGGGCCTGGCATCGTACCAGCCCCTTTATTGTTGCCACTGGTTTAATCATTGACCAGCCTTGCTAAACTGTACCATCCTCAGCAAGCCTTCCAGCAGCCTCCTTACCCATAACATCAGATCGTACCCTTTTCTCCTTTCCTTCCCCAAAAGTCTACCCTCTGCTTCCACTTCGTCAGTAACGGCTCACTCACTCCTCAGCGCTCTTGTCCTCAGCCTTCCTGATCCCTTTGTGTATCTGCCCCGTGGACAGCTCTTCCTTGAAACTCCTTCTTGGCTTTCATGACCTCTCTCTCGGGGTCTCTTACTAGGAACTGGCAAGAGTCTGGACCTCCTCTCCCTTCTCCTCTCTTTTCCTTCTGTCTCTTCCTCCTCTTCTTGCCTTAGCTCTTTGCCTGCTTCTTTGCCCTGATCCTTTTCCATAGGCCATCTCATCTATGGGTTTTCCCCCAAATCTTTTAGGTGGGTGCTCCAGACAGGGCCCCCACATCTGGCTATGCAGTTTGGTCAGTGCAAAGGCCAAGGAGACAAGGATGAGGCTGACTTTTTCCAGTCTGTGCAAAGGCCCTGAGGACTAGCGTTAGCCCTGTGAGTTGCAGCCCCTAGCCCCTGCCTCTCCCAAGCTGTAGCCTTGCTTTTCTAGCTGCTCACAGGATAGTTCCCCCAGATGCTGCAAGTAGAACTGCCAAGTCCAAAGCCAAAGTGAGAGAGACTGATAGAGACATGGCCACTGACAGGATGGTTTTTTTCTGTTTGTTTGTTTTTTTAAGATTTTATTTATTTATTTGACAGACAGAGATCACAAGTAGGCAGAGAGGCAGGCAGAGAGAGATGAGGAAGCAGGCTCCCTGCTGAGCAGAGGGCCCAGTGCAGGGCTCCATCTCAGGACCCTGAGATCATGACCTGAGCTTAAGGCAGAAGATTAACCCACTGAGCCACCCAGGCGCCCCGACAGGATGGTTTTGAGACAGGTTCTCATCCACTCGGCTTTTCCATTTTACCTCCTTTTCCATAGACTCATAGTCATAGCGGTCCCTGTCCTATGCCCAGACTGAAAGGAAAGAGTGATGAGCAGGGAGCCAAAGACTAGAGAGCAGTGAGGGCAAAGTAAGGGGGCTGGGAGGAAGAGGAGTAGATGGGACAAACCAGACAAGAAAGGAAATCCACTGGCTTCTCAGCTGTCAAAGTTTGTCCCACAGATTAATTCAGTGGATCCTCGTGAAAACTCTTGGAGGAGACATCACTATTATTTTTATTACCAAGGACAGGAAGACAGGTACATTTGCCCAAGATCCCCCCGCCAGCAGTAGGACCTTCAACCCAGGTCTTTTGACACCAAGGGCCATGTTCATCCCCTTGGCCCACCCACTTCTCAGTAGATTGGAAAGAGGTAGTAGGCTGAGGGATGGCATCGAGGTATCAGGGTTGCCCCTGAGGAGAGACCAGGAGCACCAGGGTCAGAAGGGGAAGAGGTCATAAGAGCAGGAGAGGGCATCCCTGGTGGCTGAGAGCTGACTTTACCAGATAAGGTGGCAGGGAGGCCCAGTTTGCTAACGGGGCTCTGGAGAAGGGCCAGATGGTCTGAAATCCTCTCTGAGCTTCAGCCCTGAAGTTTTCTGGGCAACCACATGCTGGTCAGTGCTGACCTTCCCTTCCTTTTCCACAGGGAATAACCCCTTGGGTACAAACCCAACCAAAGCAATGCTAGACAAGCGCCCGAGCTTTCTTTGACCCTCCCAGCCCTGGGAAAAAGGGACTGGCCTGAGCCTTCAGAAACCATCCCTGACCCCACACCGGACAGGCAGTGCCAGGGCCTC
Organism: Taxidea taxus jeffersonii; assembly: GCA_003697995.1. Lineage (NCBI taxonomy): Eukaryota > Metazoa > Chordata > Mammalia > Carnivora > Mustelidae > Taxidea > Taxidea taxus. The sequence continues at coordinate 19,725 of ML105875.1, read as the reverse complement.
CAAATGGGACAGAGACATCTCCAGAAAACTCCCAAAGTCTTGAGATTTCGAGGTGAAGTCCTGCACCTACCCCAGCGGCAACCCCCCCCATCCTGCCTGCCTCCACAGCCTACCCAGCCACACTTGCCAGTACCCCAGCCTCTCCTGGCTCCCCCTTTCCATTAATCCCTTAAATCAAAATCTTTGTTTACAGAGTTTCCCTTACTTGCCAGATGCAGGGCTGGGCCAGAGGTGGAGGGTGTCCCACTCTGCCCCACACTCCTTTCTCCAGGGTCCTCCGCAGCTCCACCCCCTAACTCCCTACCTCAGCAGCTCTGGGCCCTCTAGGCAGTGAAGGGAGTTGAGGGTCGCCTCCCAGGACACGCTCACTCTCGCTCACCTTAACTGCCTCCTTCCCACCACAGGGTCCTCTCCTTTCCTCCAACACACACTCACACCTGTGGGAAGTCCTTTCTGAACCACCTTTCAATCCTTCCAGAAGATGATGGACATCATCCCCTCCCTGTTTGGGCACTAGACCCTCACCCTCACACCTCAGTTGCTATTCTTTTTTTTTTTTAAGAGTTTATTTATTTGTCAGAGAGAGAGAGGTGGGGGCAGGCAGAGGATGAAACTGGCTCCCTGCTGAGCAAGGAGCCCACCACTCTTCTGAACACCTCCCTCCCCAGGGCCCAGCAGGAAATTTCCAGCCCAAATGATGAAGCAAAAACTAAAGGACTGCAGGGCCCCATGACCCTCCCTGATGCCTAACCCCCACCATCTAGTTTCCCCTGGGCTGTCAGCTCCAACACTCAGACAGAGAATGTGGGGAAGAGGAGGAAAGGGCTGACCTCCTTATCAGGGTCATCTCTGAGTTGACTCAGGAGTTAAACCTGCCTCTCAGGTTCCCCACTCCCCCTCAGCAGGACACCAGAATGTAGGGTCTGAGTGGGGGCAGGGAACATTTCCACTCCCTCAGGAACCCCCTCTGCTGGGTGTCTGTACTCTTTAAGCTTTCTGTCTTTAATCTGGAAGCCTCTCACCAGACCAACTCCTGCTCCACATCTCCCAGGACCCATCTCTTAGACACCTATTCCCCCTTCCCTCTTGCCCCTGACTCCAGAGCCCCAGTGCCCCCCCAGTGCTGGGGATCCATGGCCCAAAACTCCTCCCTCACACCCCCCTCCCCAGCTCTCCCCAGGCCCTCCCACAGAGTGAAAAGGCCCTGAATCACAAAGCAGTCTGGACATGGTGGAAAAGGGCAGGCCGGTTCTAGAAGGCTGAGGTTGGTATTTGCCCGATGCTGCAAGAGGTCAGGAATGTGGCCATTGACATCAGCTATGAGAGATAAGACCCAGCTGGCAGCTCTCCCCCTCAGGCCCTAGACTGAGCCTCCACAGGCCTCAGAAGGTCCTGAGCAGCTGAAATGGGGTAGGGATCAGAGAAGCATCTGAGAAGCGCTTTGGTTAAGAATCCTGGGATCTGGGCCTGATCCCTGATGGAATTTAAAGTCCCCACAGGTCTAAAGTGACTTAGACCTCTTATCATTGAACCATCTTTACAATTAAATGGACCCCCCAACCTCTACCCTCCTGGATGCGTTAAAGACTTACTCTCAGTAAGTAACTAGTATTTGTACCACGAAAGAATGATAAGACTCACATCCACCACCATTCACCCGAGGAAACAGACTGGATAGGCTTTACTATTCTCTCTTTACAAGGGAAGAAACTGAAGTTCGGAGTGAAGTGACTTCCCCAAGTTCACACAGCTAGCCAAGAACCCAAATTGGCTGACTTGAGGCTTAGCAAAAAGAGCAAAGGCAATAGGCACATGGCATGTGTAATCCACGTATTTTATTGTGCAATTCCGCACCACATGACAATTCTGGAACCCAGCGGGGGAACGAGCAGATGAAAGCAGGAGAAACCCCTTTGACGTGTTGGGTACCTCTCATCTCCGGGAAACCTGCAAACTGAGCAGGGTCTTATTTGTCTGCTGTTTTGCATGTGTTTGCCTTTTGGCTTCAGCAGGCCCTGATGGCCCCTTGCCAGCCCCCATGGAGCTCAGGAGGCTTCCCCCAGCCCTGCAACTGAGTTGCGCCTCTCCTCTGGCAGGTCCACTGGACCAGCTCTCTACCCCTTCCTCTCCCAGGCCTGCTCTCATCCTGCCCCCATCTCCCTGGTTCAGCTGGCAGCTCGATAAGAATCAATAGGTCCACTCCGGAGCAAAGAGCACCGACAAGTGTCTAAAGCCAGGCCCCGCTGGACAAACAAGCCGCTCATGGTGACAGACTGGAAGGCCCCGTCCCTCAGGATTCCCCCAGTTCATTCAGCCGGGGGTGGCCAGCAGCCTCAGAGGCACAGGGAGCGATGGGACCTTTTTTTACGTCCATCCTTTCTACCAACGTCCTGATGTGAGCTTCCTGGAGGAGGGAGCTCCCTGGGGACCGGCTTGAGATCCAGAGAGCCTTTCCAGGGGATGCAGGGGAAGGAGGGGATGCAGGGGAAAGCGGGGACCTCCAGAAAAAATCCTAGTAAGGATGGGGCCGGGGCAGCCAGAAGGGCTGAGTCTCAGCTGGAATGTTTCTAGGCAGCCTTGGCTGTTGTCTTAGACCCTGCACCGTGTGGGACACATCGCAGTCTGCGTGAGGGGTTTCAGCCTCTGTTAGTCACTGCTGTTCTCCAACCCCCTCCCACTGCAACTCAAGCAGGGTCTGACACACAGTGGTCCCGACAAGTAGCTGTTGAACTGTAAAGTGCTCAGGAAGTATTTCTTTCCCCGCTCAGGTGTAGGTAAGGCTGACACACAGGTGTTTGGAAGGAAAGAGTGTCCCCTGTTGAAATCACAAAGGGCTCCCCTGAGGGCAGGCTTTCAGGGAGAGAGTGGAGGGGAGAAGCACAAGAGGGTGGGGGCTCAGAGAATCAGTTTGTTTTCAGGGGTCTGAACCTACTTGGTGAGTGAATATGTTTGTGGGTATTTGACAATACACATCTATATGACGTGGGTGTGAGTGTGTGCTAGTGAACACGGGCACGTGGGTATGTCTGGGAACCAAGTGTGGTGGGGTCAGGCGTGTAAGCCAGCAGATTCGAGGATCAGAGTTGAGCTACTCTTCTTCTCCAGGACTCCTGGGGCTCCAGGCTCGCCCCCAAGATCCTCTCCCTAAGTGGGAACTTGGGCTGCCTCTTGGATAATTGCAGACATTCACACCCGACTTCACTCACTCACCTCCCAAAACCCCCAAATTCCAACCTGCCAGGACCTCCTCTACTTGGGGAAGGGGGGCATAACAACGTCATTTCCTGCCCCGAAACTACACTTCAAGGGCCGACTCCACCTGCTGCCCTGATGGGTCCAGGTTACTCGCCCCCTTTCTGGGGGGTGGAGGGTGGCCTTGACAGGAAGGTGCTGGGGGTGCTGGGGGAAGGGACGCTGGGGAAGTCCGGGAACCGAGACGCGGATTCCCGCCTAGGTTCACCTGTGGCCCAACCTTCCGCGAGCGCGGGGACTTGGTGGCGGGGGGCGGGGCCTGCCCGGGCCGGTCCCCACCCCTTCCCTCGGCGATAAAACTTCAGTCGCGGACCTGGCACCCTTCCTGGCCCGAGCCCGAGTCCTGGCCTCTCATCTTACTCTCCGAACAGAACAGCATGAGCTTCACCACCCACTCCACCTTCTCTTCCAACTATCGGTCCCTGGGCTCCGTGCAGTCGCCCGGCCACCGGGTCCGGCCCGTCAGCAGCGCGGCCAGCGTCTATGCAGGTGCCGGGGGCTCAGGTTCCCGGATCTCCGTATCCCGCTCCACCAGCTTCCGGGGCGGCTGGGGGTCCGGGAGCTTGGCCAGGGGGGTGGCCGCTGGGATGGCCGGGGGTCTGGCCGGCATAGGGGGCATCCAGGGCGAGAAGGAGACCATGCAAGACCTGAATGACCGCCTGGCCTCCTACCTGGAGAGGGTGAGGAGCCTGGAGGCAGATAATCAGAGACTGGAGATGAGAATCCGGGAACACCTGGAGAAGAAGGGACCCCAGGCCAGAGACTGGGGGCATTACTTCAAGACCATCGAGGAGCTGAGGGCTCAGGTAAGGGGCCCCCGGGGCCTCCACCCGTGTTTGACCCTCCAGTTACCCACTCCCTGCTTCTTCCTCCCCCAAAGATAGGAATTTTGATAGGGTCCGGTGCCCTGACTCCTTCCCCTTTTCTATCTCCACCGTGCCCCCTATTCCACAGGGAGGGGGTTGGCTCGGCCTGGATTTCCATGCATACCCCTAGCCATAGGGACCCCTTAGGGCGGTGGCTGGGCATGGGAGGGCCCTTTCCTGGGAGATAGCAGGAAGGGGAGGGGGCAGGTTTTGCAGAGGAAGTCTGCATGAGAGGAGGTGTGACAAGGCCCCATAAAGAGGACCTGGACACTCTGGCTTCTGGCCGAAGCAGGACAATTGGAGGGTTGAGCGGATGTGGCTAAGGCTGAGTCATCTAAGAGTAAACAGGAGGCCTACCTGTGGGAGGGGCCAACAGGGGGAGCAGGGGGAGGTGAGCAGGTGCACTAGGAAAAAGAAATGCCAGGAGAAGACTGACTTACTTCAGGGCAGGCTGGCCAGCAGAGGCCCCAAAGAAAGGACAGTGGGAGACTGGTGGGAACTCTGGAATTTGGGACTCCAGGAAAGGAGGGAAAGGTGTGAGAGGGCACAGGTGGTAGGGGATAGGCATCTGAGGACAGTAACCTCTAGCTATTGCAGGGACTTGGACGGTTTCACTCACACACATAACACCTTCCCACACTCACCGCCCTCCACCATTGATTTTCCATTCATGGAGCCTCCTGTCTGCAATCTCCCAGATTTTTGCAAGTTCTGTGGACAATGCCCGCATCGTTCTGCAGATTGACAATGCCCGTCTTGCTGCTGATGACTTCAGAGTCAAGTAAGCCTGGGAGTGCTAGGGAGCCGACTGGTCTGTTCCTGGCAGGGTCGCTCAGGTGGGGGCTCACAGTGAGATCTTCAGAGTTGGGCAGTTAAGAGTTAGGCTCCAACAACTTATTCATTGATATAACCCAATTTAAGAATATTGTTCCCCAAGTACTGAGAACGGTGCTCAGAGGATTACCACCTGATCCTGACTCGGTGCTGGTTTGCCGTGGCCCTGGGGGCACTCTTGGGCGGCATGGGCTGAGAAGGTTCCAGATCAGAGATGAGGCCCCTCTGATTACTTCTACTCCCACAGGTATGAGACGGAGCTGGCCATGCGCCAGTCCGTGGAGAGTGACATCCACGGGCTCCGCAAGGTCATCGATGACACCAATGTCACTAGGCTGCAGCTGGAGACAGAGATTGAGGCTCTCAAGGAGGAGTTGCTCTTCATGAAGAAGAACCATGAGGAGGCAAGCAGGGGCCACTGGCCAGGCCAGGGACTAGGAAGCCAAACAAGTCTGGGTGGGGGGAATAGACGGGACAGCCACCTGGAACTTGCAGGGATGTTTAGAACTACCAGTCTGGGCTCTTCCTAACCAGACTGCTGCCCTACTCAGTGGGTCACCTGAATTGCAGCATGATGGGGTCAAGAGGACATGGGTGAGAGTGTGAGGAGAGGACAGAAGATAGAAGCAGCTAGCACCACGTGTAAGGGCTGATGGAGGAGTGAGTGTGGGTGGAGCTGGCTGGGCTTCCTGGAAGAATGCACAAGAAGCAAGCTTGTGGAGCGTGAATAGAGAGAGGGTCAGAGCCAAGTGAGGAGAGAGAAACCACCTGTGGGTGGTAGATTGAGGCAGGGAGTGGGCAGCATTTTATTCATCTGGAGTGGAAAACCAAGAACTGGCATTGCCCAGAGTATAAAACCCAGAGTCTTCTCTGTTGCTCTCTCCGGCTGATCCCCAGACCTCCTTCGAGAGACGTTTGCCAAGGAGGAGCCTTGTCAGAGCTCTGACCCTGGGTCTCCCCTCACTCTGATCTTCTCTCCTTCAGGAAGTAAAGGGTCTACAAAACCAAATTGCCAACTCCGGGTTGACCGTGGAGTTGGATGCCCCCAAGTCTCAGGACCTCAGCAAGATCATGGCAGACATCCGGGCCCAGTATGATGAGCTGGCTCAGAAAAACCGAGAGGAGCTGGACAAGTACTGGTCCCAGCAGGTGCACGAGGGGAAGGGACAGGAGCCAGGCAAGGTGCAGAGGCCTGAGGCGGTAATGGGGAGGCCGAAAGAGAAGGAGGGTCCTAAGGACTCTACCTACCCTGCAGATTGAGGAAAGCACCACAGTGGTCACCACACAGACGGCGGAGATAGGAGAGGCTGAGATGACCCTCACGGAGCTGAGACGTACTGCCCAGTCCTTGGAGATCAACCTGGACTCAATGAGAAACCTGGTGAGAGCCCTCACTTCACCTGCTCCTACTGCTCTTGGCCCTGATCTGTCGGCTTCAGACCCAATCCTGTCTCAGCCCAAATCCCACCCCTTCCATCCTAAGTCACGTGCTCCGAAAGCGTGGTTTCTCTTTGTATTTCCCGATGCTCCTACCCACAACCCTAGTACCTGGCATACCCTAAGTTTTCCAAGAAGTTTCCAAGAGTGAAGGGATGAGCCATCCCGGGATTTGGACTGCTCTGCCTTAATTCGCAAAGGCTCTCCCTCCACTCCATCTCGAGGCTCACCTGATCCTCCTCCCTATGTCCCCCACCACAGAAGGCCAGCTTAGAGAACAGCCTCAGGGAAGTCGAAACCCGCTACGCCATGCAGATGGAGCAGCTCAACGGGGTCCTGCTGCACCTCGAGTCTGAGCTGTCCCAGACCCGGGCGGAGGGGCAGCGCCAGGCCCAGGAGTACGAAGCCCTGTTGAATGTCAAGGTCAAGCTGGAGGCTGAGATCGCCACCTACCGTCGCCTGCTGGAAGACGGGGAGGACTTCAAGTAAGTGGGGCCCTCCTCCCACCCTCACAAGCTGGAGTGGAGATACACTTCTCCCCAAAAGCATCTTTCGTAAGCCCCACCTTGTGCCTGTTCATCCGCATCCACTGAGCACTGGGCGGGAGCTCTGTGTGGGTTCCTGCATCTCCCAAGGGAGTAACAGTGGCAGAGGCTCCCCACTCTAGGTGGGAGAAGAGACCAAGTCTTGCCCCAACCATTCGCAGAGCACACATGGAATTTGGCCTTGAGCTTCCCTTTTATGGAGGAAGTTATCACAAGAATGTGGAGATAAAGGCAGGGATCAGGAGGGGTTTTTTTTTTTTTCTTCCCTTGCCTCTACTCCCTGCTACTCTGCCTAGCTATTTATAACTGGGGCTTGGTCTTCTGTTAACAGTCTCAGTGATGCCCTGGACAGCAGCAGCTCCATGCAGACCATCCAGAAAACCACTACCCGCAGGATTGTGGACGGCAAGATTGTGTCTGAGACCAATGACACCAAAGTTCTGAGGCGTTGAGGGAGCAGAAGCAGGGTACCCTTTGGGGAGCAGGAGGCCAATAAAAAGTTCTAAAGCCACTTCGTGTCTCCCTTGGCTGTTTTCATACTGTATATAGATGCTCTGACCCATGAATCCTCCCTCTGATCAGGTAGAAATCAGCACGGACTCCAGGGGTGTCATATAGGGAGAGGGGAGTGCTGCCAGAGAAAGGTCTGCGTTCTCTTCTGAGAACTCACCTTCTCAGAAAGAGGAGGTACTATTGATGAGAATTTGTCTTTTCAAATTAAAAAAGGGATAAGGGGATGCCTGGGTGGCTCAGTTGGTTAAGCGGCTGCCTTCGGCTCAGGTCTTGATCCCAGCGTACTGGGATCGAGTCCCACAGCGGGCTCCTTGCTCAGCAGGGAGCCTGCTTCTCCCTCTGCCTCTGACTGCCACTCTGTCTGCCTGTGCTCACTCTCTCTCTCTCTCTCTAACAAATAAATAAATAAAATCTTTTTAAAAAATAAAAAATAAAAAAGGGATAAGTAACATGCACAAAATCTAAAAAGAAAGAAGGAGGGCACCTGGGTGGCTCAGTGGGTTAAAGCCTCTGCCTTCAGCTTAGGTCATGATCCCAGGGTCCTGGGATCGAGCCCCACATCGGGCTCTCTGCTCAGCGGGGAGCCTGCTTCCTCCAATCTCTCTCTGCCTGCCTCTCTGCCTACTTGTGATCTCTGTCTGTCAAATAAATAAATAAAATGTTTTAAAAGAAATAAAAAGAAAGAAGGAAATAAAATTAAATATTTCCCATGCACTCCAGAGGTAACCACTGTAAAATAGTTTCTTAAACTGGACAGACACGAACACATTTCATTTTATTTTATATCTGTAGGGTCACACCATTCTACAAGCTCAAGTTTCTAAACCCTTCTTTCTTTACCTCAAGAGTGTCTTGGGCACCTTTCTCATTCACTATGCATACACCTGCCTCACTTTTTTCACCCAGTTGAGTGAATGTGGACTCTTCTACCTCCATTTGGAATCCATACACGTATTCCATTTTCCAGAAGGAAACTTAAACCAACAATGAGGGGGAAAGTGTAGTTCTGTGGTAATTATGCCCTCCATCACGTCTCCTGTTTTGCTAGCAATTTCAATGACTTTTTTCCTACCCATCTTGCAGCCAAATGTCTAGGTCACATAAATCTTCTCTTAACTTGCAACAAACAACACTCCAATTGTTCCCAAGAATCAAAAGCTTCAGCTGGGGGCACCTGGGTGGCTCAGTGGGTTGAGCCTCTGCCTTTGGTTCAGGTCATGATCTCAGGGTCCTGGGATCGGGTCCTGGGATCGAGCCTGCATCCGGCTCTCTGCTTGGCGGGGAGCCTGCTTCCCCCTCTCTCTCTCTGCCTGCCTCTCTGCCTACTTGTGATCTCTCTCTGTCAAAATAAATAAATAAAATCTTTAAAAAAAAAAAAAGCTTCAGCTGTGTCGTGTCCAGTCATGGTCAACAAACCAGCGTGAGAAAGGATGTCCAGGTCTTTCTTGGCCTTTGTCTTAATAATTAGTCCTCCATCTGGTCTCAGTGATATCATAGAACATATGACATAATTTTACCTAAAACTTATTGCATCTGTATAGGAATGCTGTTGGGATCCTTTTTAGAAGGATCCTCAGAGTGATTTTCTCTCAGGTGTGAGCAATAAAAAACTTTTATTTGGTAGTGAAGGGCTATTATATTTAATCCATACATCGCACATCCCATTCTTGTTAACAGCTGCCGATACTACGGTGTGTGGAGTACAAATTTACCTAACCCAGGTCTTTTCGTGGTGAACATCTTGGTGTCCAGTAGTTTGGTTTTTGCAAAAAGAAGTTGTGATTAAAAAGAGAGAGAGAGAGAAAGAGGTTGCGATGAATGTTAATTAATATGCTATTGACATCTGTAACTAATATGCACTAATACGTGAGCAGATCTATAGGACAAATTCGTAGAAATGGTGTGCTGGGCTACCCTATTAACAAATATTTAAGAAGTACCTACTTTATGCCAGGCCCTAGGCTAGGGCACTGAATATCTACATGGTAGACAAAGTGAGTATTGCCCCTACCTCGTCAAGCTCACAGCCTAATGGTTAAAAGTGTGTGCATTTTGGGGGCACCTGCTGGCTCAGTCAGTGGAGCATGTGACTCTTGATCTCAGGGTTGTGAGTTCGAGGCCATTGTCAGTGTAGAGATTACCTAGAAAAATAAAATGTAAGGAGAAAAAAGTGTATTTTTATCCATTCCTTCAACAAACACTTACTGAATACCTACTATGTACCAGCCACTCTTCCAGGAACTAGAGACATATCACTGAACAAAAAGACAAAATCACTATCCTCATGAAGTTTACATTCTGGTGACAGGAGACAGATAAATAAATATAACATAATGTGCTAGCAGGTGATAAGTGTCCTGGGGCCTGTGTAGAGCCTCCAAGGAAGGTCATAGCAGGGAGAAGTCAGGAAGGGAAAAAGTGATGCCTGAAGATCACAGGATAATGAATCTTCCATCAAAATGAAAAACAGGGAGGGCACCTGGGTGGCTCAGTGGGTTAAAGCCTCTGCCTTCAGCTCGGGTCATGATCTCAGGGTCCTGGGATCGAGCCCAGCATCAGGCTCCCTGCTCAGTGGTGAGCTGGCTTCTCCCTCTTTCTCTGCCTGTCACTCTCCCTGCTTGTGCTCTCTCTGACAAATACATAAAATCTTAAAAAAAAAAAAATGACAGTGAACGAAACGAACAAAAACAAAATGAAAAACAGAGTTTTTACCTAAAATACAGCGTGTTGAGTCTCCAGTCTCTAAAATGATGAGTTCCTTGATAGGCAAAAGCTAAAGATAGCCCTGCTTGAGGCGCTCTGCCTGTGGGAGGGCCTGGGGACAGTGCCCAGACAGACAGCCCTGGATGCTGGTGGCGAGCCCCTGAAAGGACAGGCCAGAAGTCTTCAGCACCACAGAGCTCTGACAGGTTTTGAAGGGAGAGTCGGGCAGCTTCCTGGGCAGCTTCCTGGAGCTTCTGTGAGCAGGGACCCTGGTTGTCTCTGGGCTCCTGGGTGCTACTATTCAGAGGAAAACATCCTAGCTGAAAACAGGGCACCCCGGTGAGGGGCTTCTCACCCTTCTGAAGCCTACCTTCCCTGAATAATCACCAGCAGTTACCTGTCCCACCCCTCTGCTCTCCGGTGTCTCTCTGGTCCCTACTCTTCCCACACCCTCCTCCCCACTCTGTGTAGGAGTCCATAGGAGACAAAGATTTGGGGCCAGGTGGTTGAGTTTTACATTCTGAAATCTGTTTGTTTAACTTTTTTTTTTTTACATTTTATTTGAGAGAGGGGTGCCTGGGTGGTTCAGTGGGTTAAGCCTCTGCCTAAGGTTCAGGTCATGATCTCAGGGTCCTGGGATCCTGAGCCCCACATTAGGCTCTCTGCTTGGTGGGGAGCCTGCTTCCCACTCTCTCTCTGCCTGCCTCTCTGCCTACTTGTGATCTCTCTCTCTCTGTCAAATAAATAAAATCTTTAAAAAAAAAAAAAAGATTTTATTTGAGAGAGAGAGAGAGATAGCAGGAAAGCATGAGCAGGGGCAGTGGAGAGGGAGAAGCAAGGACCCGATGCAGAACTCCATCCCAGGACCCTGAAACCATGAGCCAAGCCAAAGGCAGACGGTGAATGACTGAGCCATCCAGACGCGCCATGAGATCCGTTTAGGAAAGCAATCAGAGGGTTTTCTTGCCCATGCATGCCCCTATTTTCCAGATGTGTAAGTATGATACTGAATGTGCTTGCTCAGGCCACACGGAAGCCCCAGAGCTGATGAGGGCCCTGCCCCTACCTCCGCAAAGACTTGCATGAGGCCCTCCCTGTAATTTAGTCAGGAGAGGTGCAACCTTCCTAGGGCCCCTAGGCCAGATGGCCAGGCAGCCAGATGCTGGACTGCAAGTGACCGTTATGGGGTGAGGACCTGCAGGAGGCTAAAGCAGAAAGCCCCTTGCCAGATCCCAAGCCATACTTGAGGCTGATTCAAGCCGACCAGAGGGTAACCCAAGATGATGCACCTGACATGACTACCCCTCCCATCGGACAATGTCTCACAGTTCCCAGGGCGCTAATGCATTTGATCCCCATTACAATCCTGTGAACTATGCAGGGCAGAGGGTGTTACTGGCTCTCGCTCAGAGAGGTAGACGGTGAGGTTCCCAGAGATCATGTGACCTGCCAGAGGCTGCAGAGCTAGAAGCTTAAAGCAGGAAATCACATCTCCCAATTCCCAGTCCCAAGCTCTTTCTTCCCTGTATTAAAACTTAACCCAGGGATTCTCAACCTTGGTCTCGATTCCCATCCCCGGAGGCCAACACCGAGCCCCCTGACAAGTGTTAACATTTGATTTTCGTGATTCCAACAGGCAGACAAAGGGAAACTCAGATCCCAGCTATACCCAGGATCAGCACCGTGACCTTCCCTCCTAATGCAGGCCCGCGTGTGTCTGTTTTAAATTGCATGCGCCAGGAAAAACTCAAGGCCTCTTGGGCAAACCTTCTCATCTCCCACTTGGGAAGATGACCTCATGAGGGGCAGCCCATCCTGTCCCCTGAATGCCAAAGGGGAAAGTGAGCAATTCCAAGGTGATAACACGGAATCATCTGTTTCATCTCATCCATCCCCTGTCTAGGTGCAATCCAGCCCAGATACTAAACTAATAAATGCTTCTGGAAGGTACAGAACTACATGTATCATATAGTGACATTTGGGGTTTTTTTTAAGACAAAAACAGCTGATAGATAGATAAAATATATATTCATATGTATATATCCTTCTATCTGCAAAACTCTCTGGAAGAATATATAAGATATTTAAATTAATGATTAACTCTGAGAGAAATTAGTGTAGGGAGAAATGAAAGTAGAAGGGAAATTTACCTCCCACTGCGTATCCTTTGTACTTTTTGAGTCATATATTACTATTACAAATACTAAAAAAGTTTTCCTTTGTCACCTTTCATAATGGTACAGGAACATACAGCTTTCCAGAGAAGGAAATTTTGTGCCCATTTTTGTTTCTGACTCACCCCATTCATCCAATTAGTCATTGAATAAATAGTTACTGAGTTCCTAGTATACGCCAAAAACTGTTCTAGGAGCTGAAGATACAGTGGCTGAACAAAACAGGCAAATAATCCTTGTTCTTGTGGAGTTCATATTCTAGCAGATAGAGACAGACAACAAAGAAAAAATGTAATAAGTAAATTATATTGTGTATTTGGTGTTATGGGGAAAAATAGAGCAAGGTATTTGGAATCAGGAGTTGGAAGGTGGGGTGCCCGAGTGGCTCAGTCAGTTGAGCGTCTGCCTTCAGCTCAGGTTGTGATCCCAGGATCCTAGGATCGAGCCCTACATCCGGCTCCCTGCTCAGGGGGGGAGTCTGCTTCTTCCCTCTCCCTCTGCCTCTCCCCACTGCTCATGCATGCTTCTCTCTCTCTCTCTCTTTCTCTCAAATAAATAAAATGTTTTTTGTTTTTTTTTTAAGAAATGTTCTCAACTCATTTAAAAAGTAAATAAGTAGAGGCACCTGGGTAGCTCAGTGCGTTAAAGCCTCTGCCTTCGGCTCAGGTCCTGATCCCAGGGTCCTGGGATCAAGCTCCTCATCTCTGCTTAGCAGGAAGCCTGCTTCCTCCTCTCTCTCTCTCTGCCTGCCTCTCTACCTACTTATGATCTCTGTCAAATGAATAAATAAAATCTTTAAAAAAAAGTAAATACGTAAATAGAAGGAGTTAGAAAGTGTATCAGTTTCCTATTATTGCTATAACAATCATAAACTTAATGGCTTAAAACAACGCATATTTGTTAACTTACAGTTTAGGAGGTAAGAAGTCCTAAAATCAAGGTGTCAACAGGACTGCATGCCTTCCAGAAGCTCCATGTGGAATTGATGTCCTTGCCTTTTCCAGCTTCTAGAGACCACCTGCATCCCTTGGCTGGTGGCCGTCTCTGTGATCTTCAAAGCCAGCTGCACATCTTCAAGTCTCAGTTTCTTTCTCCGACTTCAACCACCAATCTAATCTCTTTTTCTGTGAGTTTGGCTTTGGGTTTTGGTTTAAAAACGAGGTTATACAGTATTCATCTTTCTCTGTCTGACTTATTTCAATGAGCATGATGCCTTCAAGCTCCAAACACGTTGTCACAAATGGTAGGATTTCCTGGATTTTTATGGCTAAATTATATCCCATTGCATATGTATGACACAACTTCTATAGCCATTCATCCACCAATGGACCCAGGTGATTTCCATGTCTTAACTATTATAAAGAATGCTGCTATGAACATGGGAGTGCAGATATATTTTCGAGTCAGTGTTTTCATTTCCTTTGGCTATATTCCCAAAAGGAGAATTGCTGGATCTTATGATGGTTTTTTTTTTAATTTTTTGAGGATCCTCCATACTCTTTTCCATCATAGCCCTACTTGACTGGGTCTGAAGGCAGGGAGGTCTCAGTAACCACATGTAACGGCAAAACCATAACTTAATTTACCATTTGGGGCTACCTGGAATGACTGGCCTCTTGAATGTAAATCTTGGGCAGACTCTACAGCTGTTTAGGTGATTACAGTGGGAAAAAGGAAACCAAGGGCTCTCTGGGGGTGGTCTGGCTGCTTTGGCAACACTGGTGAGCTTAGAGAAAGGAAAGGAAAATTCCAAGTTTTAAATTCTTGGGTCAACTCTGGAAAACAATATGGAGGTTCCTCAAAAAGTTGAAAATAGAGCTACCTTATGGCCCAGCAATCACACTACTGGGTATTTACCCCAAAAATATAAATGTAGTGATCCAAAGGGGCACCTGCACCCCAATATAGTGGCAATGTCCATAATAGCCAAACTATAGAAAGAGCCCAGATGTCCATCAACAGGCAAATGGATAAATAAGAGGTGGTGTATATATGTATATACACAATGGAATACTATGCAGCCATCAAAGATGAATTTTTGCCATTTGCAACGACATGGATGGAACCAGAGGGTATTATGCTAAGTTAAACAAGTTTATCAGAGGAAGATAACTATCATCTGATCTCACTGATATATGGATTTTGAGAAAAAAGGCAGAGGATCGTAGGAGAAGAGATGGAAAAAATGAAACAAGATGAAACTAGAGAGGAAGACAAACCATAAAAGACTCTTAATCTCAGGAAACAAACTGAGGGTTGTTGGAGGGGAGGAGGGTGGGAGGGATGGGGTGGCTGGGTGATGGACACTGGGGAGGGTAGTGTTGTGGTGAACACTGTGTATTGTGTAAGACTGATGAATCACAGACTTGTACCTCTGAAACAAATAATGCATTATATGGTAATAATAATAATAATAATAATAAAAATCTTGGCTCAAGAGGACCAGGCTGCTTCTAAGACTTCCTAAATGAATCTCTCAACTCCTGTAGCCCCAGGGCTGATGGAGCTGAAACCTGACACTGCAGCATAAATTGGGATCACAATCAGGTCTTACATGAAAGCCAGGGCATTGAGGAGGAATCCTAAGAATGGAAAAAGGAAGTTTGGGATATACTTCAGGATGCTGAGTACCCAGACCATCCTAAACCTCACTGACTGGGAGAGGCAGCCCCGCCTTCTCTGTCTAACAAGGCTGGTTCTGTCTTGCTTGGAGACTCAGTAAGAGCTTCACCTGAGATGGTTAACATGTAATAAATGACTCAGTACAAAATCTGACCCTGCGGTAGACTCACAAGCCAAAAAAAAAAAAAAAAAATTGCAAAGATTTTGTCAGTTTATATAGACACAAACTTGGGGAATTTGTATGGAGTTGGATTCTAAGGGTGCTGAACCAGAAAGGTAGACACAGTTTTAGATGGGGCTGAATTTATTTATATGGGTTTATTTATATGGATTCAGAGAATCCGAACTCAGTGTGCTAGCTCCAGCAGCTGGGAATGATTTTATCTCTTCCTTTAGTTGATTAGCTAAAACCTGGTCTCAGGGGCGCCTCAGTGGCAAAGTTGGTTAAGTGTCTGCCTTTGGCTCAGGTCATGATCTTGGGGTCCTGGGATCAAGCCCCACATTAGGCTCCCTGCTCAGTGGAGAGCTGGCTTCTCCCTCTCCATCTGCCACTCCTCCTGCTTGTGCTCTCTCTCTCTGTCAAATAAGTAAATAAAATCTTTAAAAATAAGTAAAAAAATCAAACCTGGCCTCAGATGTAGTGTACAATAAATGAAGCTGAGATACCAGAAATCCTCTTGCATAATTCAGAGAAAGGAATCTAAAGATTTAGCGAGGAAGGAATGTTGGAATGGATTTATCACGTACAATCTACTCACTCACCCCTGAATAATTCCACCAAGTGGGCCTAGAGAATATCCCCTTCACGGAGGCATTGGGAAATATGCTGTTAAAAGAAACGCAGCATTCTTAAAAAGCGCTGTGCTAATTTTTCTCTGGATGCTCAGGGATGATGATGGAAGGACTGCTATGGAAATGGGCTTCCTGATTTTGATAACAATGATGGGATCCCCGCATGGCAGAGGCCAGGTGGCAACAGCTGACCACTAGAAGCAAAGTCGGTATGGTTACCTTAAAAGGCAACAGGGTCAGCACCATAATAATAAGGGTCTGACCCACAGGAATCTTTGGCAGGAATGACCTGATCACAGGGTTCTAGTTTTAAATTAAGTGTGGAGTCTACTAAAGTCCTTTCTTAATGCTCTACTGTAAATGTGACTACTTGTGAGGTACCTGGCTGGCTTAGTTGGTAGAGCATACAACTCTTGATATTAGCGTCATGAATTCAAGACCCACACTGGGAATTGAGCTTACTAAAAAAATAAATGTGACCACTAGAAAACATTTTTTTTTAAGATTTTTTTTTTTATTAGTTAGAGAGAGAGAGAGAGAGAGAGCACAGGCAGACAGAGAGGCAGGCAGAGGCAGAGAGAGAAGCAGGCTCCCTGCCGAGCAAGGAGCCCGATGTGGGACTCGATCCCAGGACGCTGGGATCATGACCTGAGCCAAAGGCAGCCGCTTAACCAACTGAGCCACCCAGGCGTCCCACTAGAAAACATTTTAATCATTTACAAATCTATACAAAGATTTACAAATAGATTATAAATAAATTTACAAATCTATACTCAAAAACACTACTAACTCAGGGCGCCTGGGCGACTCTGTCAGTTGAGCATCCGACCCTTGATTTTGGTCCAGGTCATGATCTCAGGATCATGAGGCTGAGCCCTGTGTTAGGCTCCATGCTCAGCACGGAGTCTGCCTTAGATTCTTTCTCCTTCTCGCTCTGCCCCTCCCCCTCTCACACTGTCTCTCTCAAATAAGTAAATAAATCTTAAAAAAAAAGAAACAAAAAAATCCTACCAGGGCACCTGGGTGGCTCAGTCAGTTAAGCATCTACCTTCAGCTCAGATCATGATCTCAGAGTCCTAGGATCAAGCCCCGCATCAGGCTCCCTGCTTGGCAGGGAGCCTGCTTCTCTCTCTCCCTCTCCCCCTGCTTGTGTTCCCTCTCTTGCTGTGTCTGTCTTTGTCAAATAAATAAACAAAATCTTTTAAAAAAAAAAAAGAATTCTCAAACTCAGTGGCAAAAAACAAACAAGCCAGTTTGAAAATGGGCAAAAGATATGAAAAAACATTTTCCTGAAGAAGGTAAAACAGGCTGCAAATAAGCTTGTGCAAAGATGCTCAACATCACCAGCCGGAGGGAAATGCAAATTAAAATCACAGTGAGATATCACTACTCACCTATTAAAATGACTAAAATTAACAGTAGACAAAACCAAGTGCTGCAGAGGATATAGAGAAACCGGATCACTCCTACATTGCTGATGGGAATGCAAAATGGCACAGCCACTCTGAAAATGGTTTGGCTCTTCCTTAAAAATCTAAATATAGGGATGCCTGGGTGGTGCAGTCAGTTAAGAGTCTGCCTTTGGCTCAGGTCATGATCCTGGTGTCCTGGGATCAAGTCCCCCATTGGTCTCCCTGCTCAGTGGGGAGTCTGCTTCTCCCTCTCTCTCTCTCTTTCAAATAAGTAAATACATTTAAAAAAAAATCTAAATGTAAAACCCAGCAATTGCACTTCTGCGCATTTATCCTAGGGAAATAAAACTTATGTTCACACAACAATAAGGGCAGGAAAAGCAACTCTACTCTTTTCTTTTCTTTAATATATTTTGGAAAGAGAGCGCGTGTGGGGTAGAGGGAGAGAAAGTCAGGCACACTCCGTGCTGAGCACGGAGCCCACCTGGCTCCATCCCAGGACATGAGATCACAACCTGAGTTGCAAACCAGAGCCCCACGCTCAGTGGACCGGGCCACCCAGAAGCCCTGCAACCTTATTCTTAATAGCTAAAAACTAAAAACAATCCAGATGTCCTTGAAAGAGAGAATGAATGTTTCATCTGGGACACATCAGTGCAGTAGAATACTACCCGACAATAAAAAGGAATGAACTATTGATAAAAGGCAATGGCCTGGATGAATCTCCAGGGAATTATGCTAATTGAGAAAAGTCAGTCCCAGAAGATTACATACTGTATGGTTCCATTTATAGAACATTCTTGAAATGACAAAATTCTAGAAATGGAGAACTTAGTGACGGGGGGAGGGGAAGTTAAGGAGACGATGGGCCATAGGTAAGTGAGTGTGGCCATACCAGGAAAACACCAGGGATCTTGTGGTGATGGGAATGTTTTGTATCTTTTCTCTTATCCATGTCCTTATCTTGTCTGTCATAGAATACTATCGTTTTGCAAGATGCTACAAATGGGGGAAACTGGGTAAAAAGTAGGTGGGATCTCTCTGTATTATTTCTTACAACTGCATGTGAGTCTATAATTATCTCAAAATAAAAAGCTTAATTTTTAAAAAATTGGTACATAAAATGTTTTGCATTTGTTTTCTCTAAAAAAAAATGCGTAATGCAATTCTTTTTTTTTTTTTTAAGATTTTTTTATTTATTAGTTAGAGAGAGAGAGCGAGCACAGGCAGACAGAGCAGCAGGCAGAGGCAGAGGGAGAAGCAGGCTCCTGCCGAGCAAGGAGCCCGATGTGGGACTCGATCCCAGGACGCTGGGATCATGACCTGAGCCGAAGGCAGCCGCTTAACCAACTGAGCCACCCAGGCGTCCCCGTAATACAATTCTTACCCTAAACATGTATGCAGGCGCACTTACACCCACACCCAAGATTTTTGCCCTTGAATGTTATGATAGGAAAGAGCACCTGGTCACATGGTTAAGCATCTGCCTTCAGCTGAGGTCATGATCTTGGGATCCTGGGATTGCCCCCCCCCCCCGCTCAGTGGGGAGTCTGCTTCTCCCTCTCCCCTCTGCTCATGCCCAGGTGCTCTCTCAAATGAGTAAATAATCTTATTTTTTAAAAAAGGAGGGGCAGGGACGCCTGGTGGCTCAGTTGGTTAAGCAGCTGCCTTCAGCTCAGGTCATGATCCCAGCGTCCTGGGATCGAGTCCCACATCGGGCTCCTTGCTTGGCAGGGAGCCTGCTTCTCCCTCTGCCTCTGCCTGCCTCTCTGTCTGCCTGTGCTCGTGCGCTCTCTCTCTCTAACAAACAAATAAATAAATAAATCTTTAAAAAAAAAAAAAAGGAGGGGCACCTGGGTGGTCCAGTTGGTTAAGCAACTGCCTTCAGCTGGGGTCATGATCCTGGAGTGCCAGGATCCAGTCCCATATAGGGTTCCCTGCTCAGCAGGGAGTCTGCTTCTCCCTCTTACCTTCATCCCTCTTATCCTCTCTCTCTCTGTCAAATAAATTAAATCTTAAAAAAAAAAAAGAAAAGGAAAGGAAAAAGCTCTCCCTTAAGAGACTGGAGGGAGGTCGCAGGTGCCCTGGGATTCACCCTGGGTTTTCCCAGAAGTCTCAGGACAAACTGGAAATCCGGAGAGCCCTCAGCTGGAGGCAGGGTGCTGGGGAAGCAGCGGGAAGGCACGACAGCCCAGCCCCGGGGGGTGGGGGCGCAGCGCCCTTCTGGGTCCACATATGGGCTGCTTCCCAAGGGTGTGAGGACGCAGCGGGAGAGAAAGAAGAGCACAGGCAGGAGCACCGCTTCCCCACGCGGCTTGCTCGGAAATGAGCCGAGACTACGGGCGGCGCTGAGCCAAGGCAAGAGCCCCAGCTCTTCTAAAGAATTTTTGAGATCTAGGGTTCCTCTTCCTGCCCAACCCAGCTCTAGCTGGGCCAACCTCGCCGCACTCCCCGCGGGGTCCTTCTCTTGGTTCCTCCCCACACCCCATCTGTTCCCACCTTGGTTTTGGCTTTAAGGGGAATCCCACCCCAACACAGAGCTTTTTCAGGTTCTTCCAGTACCCCCCCCCCACCC
>ML105874.1:0-16570 GCA_003697995.1 Taxidea taxus jeffersonii | reverse complement strand
CGACGCTCTTCCGATCTTACCGTCCATCACATCGCATAATACGCTCTAGTTCCATCCATGTCAATAAGTTTTTTTATTTAAACATATAATGTAACCCCACCACCCCCTCCCAACCCCTCTCCCTCCCACCCCCCTCAGTTTGTTTTATGACATTAAGAGTCTCTTTTGGTTTGTCTCCCTCCCAATCCCATCTTGTTTCATTTTTTCTTTTCCTACCACCTTAACCACCACCCCCATTGCATCTCCACTTCCTCATATCAGGGAGATCATGTGATAGTTGTCTTTCTCCAGTTGACTTATTTCGCTAAGCATAATACGCTCTAGTTCCATCCATGTCGTCTCAAATGGTAAGATTTCATTTCTTTTGATGGCCGCATAGTATTCCATTGTATATATATATACCACCTCTTCTTTATCCATTCATCTGTTGATGGACATCTAGGTTCTTTCCATAACTTGGCTATTGTGGACATTGCTGCTATAAACATTCGGGTGCACGTGCCCCTTTGGATCACTACGTTTGTATCTTTAGGGTAGTTACCCAGTAGTGCAATTGCTGGGTCATAAGGTAGCTCTATTTTCAATTTTTTGAGGAACCTCCATGCTCTTTTCCAGAGTGGCTGCACCAGCTTGCATTCCCACCAACAGTGTAGGAGGGTTCCCCTTTCTCCACATCCTCGCCAGCATCTGTCATTTCCTGACTTGTTCATTTTAGCCATTCTGACTGGTGTGAGGTGGTATCTCATTGTGGTTTTGATTTGTATTTCCCTGATGCCCAGTGATGTGGAGCACTTTTTCATGTGTCTGTTGGCCATCTGGATGTCTTCTTTGCAGAAATGTCTGTTCATGTCCTCTGCCCATTTCTTGATTGGATTATTTGTTCTTTGGGTGTTGAGTTTGCTAAGCTCTTTATAGATTTTGGATACTAGCCCTTTATCTGATATGTCGTTTGCAAATATCTTCTCCCATTCTGTCAGTTGTCTTTTGGTTTTGTTGACTGTTTCCTTTGCTGTGCAAAAGCTTTTGATCTTGATGAAGTCCCAATAGTTCATTTTTTCCCTTGCTTCCCTTGCCTTTGACGTTGTTCCTAGGAAGAAGTTGCTGCGGCTGAGGTCGAA
Organism: Taxidea taxus jeffersonii; assembly: GCA_003697995.1. Taxonomy (NCBI): domain Eukaryota; kingdom Metazoa; phylum Chordata; class Mammalia; order Carnivora; family Mustelidae; genus Taxidea; species Taxidea taxus. Next base: position 15,452 of record ML105874.1, on the reverse strand, counting down.
GAGGTTGCTGCCTGTGTTCTCCTCAAGGATTTTGATGGATTCTTTCTCACGTTGAGGTCCTTCATCCATTTTGAGTCTATCTTCGTGTGTGGTGTAAGGAAATGGTCCAATTTCATTTTTCTGCACGTGGCTGTCCAATTTTCCCAACACCATTTGTTGAAGAGGCTGTCTTTTTTCCACTGGATATTCTTTCCTGCTTTGTCGAAGATTAGATGACCACAGAGTTGAGGGTCTATTTCTGGGCTCTCTATTCCATTAGTTATATTTCTATCTTCATGCCAATACCACACTATTTTGATTTTAATACCTTTGTAGTAAGTTTTGAAATCAGATGTGCAAGTCCTCCACCTTTGCTCTTTTTCAAAACTGTTTTGACTATTCGAGACCTTTTGTTATTCCAAATGAATTTAAGTATCAGCTTTTTAATTTCTGTACAAAAGGCTATTAGAATTTCAATAAGGAGGGGCACTTGGGTGGCTCAGTGGGTTAAAGCCTCTGCCTTCGGCTCAGGTCATGATCCCAGGGTCCTGGGATCGAGCCCCGCATCAGGCTCTCTGCTCGGCGGGGAGCCTGCTTCCTCCTCTCTCTCTCTCTGCCTGCCTCTCCACCTACTTGTGATCTCTGTCAAATAAATAAATAAAATCTTAAAAAAAAAAAAGAATTTCAATAAGGGTAGCTCAGGGAAATACTGACATATTAACAATATTGAGTCCTCCTATCCATGAACACGGGCTATATTTCCATTTATTTAGGTCTTCAATTTCTTTCAGCACTGTTTTATAGTTTTCAGTGTAGAAGTCTTTCACCATCTTGGTTAAATTTATTCCTAGGTATTTTATTTTCTTAGATGCTATTATAAATGGGACTGCTGGGGTGCCTGGGTGGCTCAGTCAGTTAAGCGTCAGCCTTCAGCTCAGGTCATGATCCTTAGTACGGAAGCCTGCATTCAGCTCTCTGCTCAGTGGGGAGCCTGCTTTTCCCTCTCCCTCCGCCTGCCGCTCCCCTTCCTTGTGCTCTGTCAAATAAGTAAAAATCTTAAAAAAAATAAATAAATGGAACTGCTATCTTAATGTCCTTTTCAGATTGTTCTTTGCGTATGTACAGAAATACAAGTAACTTTTGTGTGTTGATCTGATATCTTGCAAATTTGCTGAATTCATATATTACTATTTCTAGTTTTCTTGTAGATTCCACAGAATTTTATATAGACAGGATCATGTCATCCGTGAATAGGGACAGTTTTGCTTCTTCCTAGGAACTCTAGTTACCACAGCCTCCTCAGACTTCCATCCCAATTTTCTCAACTCAGGGAAACTTGCAGCCTCCACTTGGGTTGCCCCTCCTTGGAGAGCAGAAACGCTTTCCAGGAAGTAAGCTGAGCCATTCATGAGGTTCACCTTGTTTCTCATCTCTCAGAGATTACTGATATTTCAATACCTGATATCCAATGTTTTTTTAAAAAATCAGTTTAATATATTTTGTACGGTTTCTTAATTGTTTTAGGTGATGTGAGAGTTAATTTTCTGTGTCAACCTGACAGGTCACAGGGTAGCCAGACATTTGATTAACATTACGCTGGGTGGAGGAAGCAAGATGGTGGAGGAGTAGGAGACTGCAATATCATCGGGTCCCAGGAGTTCAGCTAGATAGTTATCAAACCATTCTGAACACTTAGAAACTAAACATGAGACAGAAGAGAAGAGCAGCAATTCTAAGAACAGAAAATCAACCACTTTCTGAAGGTAGGACATGCAGGAAAGTGCATCTGAAGTGGGGAAGACAGACTGTGGGGGAAGGGGCCAGCTCATGGCAAGTGAGAGAGCAGCGGAGCACAAAATTGGAACTGTTAGAAGGCTACTCCACTGAGGTACGTCACTCCAGAGGCTAAGCAGGGGGTGGAGCTCTCGCAGGGACAGTGTGGTCTCAGGACCCACAGGGTAACAGAAAGACCAGGGGTGTCTGAGTGTGGCAGAGTTCCCAGATATCGAGTAGGGAAGCTTACTACAAAGACAGAGCAGAGCAGATCGCTCTCAGCTCAGGATTACTTTAAACCACACAGTCAGATCACTACTCTTTGAGCAGTGGCCCCACAAGTGGCAGTCCCAGTGAGACTCACCTTAACTCCACCAGGGGGAACAGTGCAGGAGCGTGGGACAAGAATCTGCTGGGTTTGGAAACTCTAAATGGGACTGGGCGCCAGAGATAGAAATGCTTGGTAACAGGCTTGGGTGAGCTCAGAGTGCGGCCAGAGAGCTGGGAGATAGGAGGGACGGAATGCTTTTCTTTGAAGGCACATTGAGGACTGAGGCCCTGAGCTCTCGGCCAAATATTGGGAGTCCACCACTTTGATTCTCCTCTTCAAAAGCTGTATGGAAGGTGTTCAGGGAACCATACACACTTTACTAATATGTCACAACTAGAGTTCAGAATGACAATTATCAAGGTGACAGCTGGGCTCAAAAAAAGCATGGAAGATATTAGAGAATCCCTTTCTGGACAAATAAAATCTCTTTCAGGAGAAATAAAAGAACTTAAATCTAATGAAAATGAGATATAAAAAGCTATTAATGAGGTGCAATAAAAATGGAGGCTCTTACTGCCAGGATAAATGAGGCAGAATTAGTGATATAGAAAGATGAAATGACAGAGAATAAAGAAGTTGAGAAAAGAGAGACAAACAACTAATTGACCATGAGGGGAGAATTTGAGAGATAAGTGATAACCCTAAGACGAAACAATATTAAAATAATTGGGATCCCAGAAGAAGAAAGAGAGAGAGGGGCAGAAGGCATATTGAAGCAAATTACAGTAGAGAATTTCCCTAATATGGCAAAGGGAACAAGCATCAAAATCCAGGAGGCACAGAGAATCCACCTCAAAATCAATAAAAATAGGTCCAAACCCCATCATCTAATAGTAAAACTTACAAGTCTCAGTGACAAAGAGAAAATCCTGGAAGCAGCTCGGGACAAGAAGTCTCTAACATACAATGGTAGAAATATTAGATTGGCAGCAGACTTATCTACAGAGACCTGGCAGGCCAGAAAGAACTGGCAAGATATATTCTGAGAACTAAGTGAGAAAAATATGCAGCCAAGAATACTATATCCAGCTAGGCTATCACTGAAAACAGAAGGAGATGGGGTGCATGGGTGGCTCAGTGGATTAAAGCCTCTGCCTTCACCTCAGGTTATGATGCCAGGGTTCTGGGATCGAGCCCCACATCGGGCTCTCTGCTCAGCAGGGAGCCTGCTTCCCTTCCTCTCTCTGCCTGCCTCTCTGCCTACCTGTGACCTCTGTCTGTCAAATAAATAAATAAACTCTTTAAAAAAAGAAGGAGAGATAAAAAAGCTTCCAGGACAAACAAAAGTTAAAAGAATTTGGAAACTCCAAAGCAGCCCTACAGGAAATACTGAAAGGTGTCCTATAAGCAAAGAGAGAGAATCAAAGCAGTAGACCAGAAAGGAACAGGGACAATATACAGTAACAGTCACCTTACAGGCAATATAATGTCACTAAATTCATAATGTTAAATAGTTAAATAGTAAATGGGCTAAATGCCCAAATCAAGAGACAGAGGGTATCAGAATGGATAAAAATGAAAAAACAAGACCCATCAATATGCTATCTATAAGAAACTCATTTTAGACCCAAAGACACCTCCAGATTTAAAGTGAGGGGGTGGAAAACCATTTACCATGCTAATGGACATCTAAAGAAAGCTGGGGTGGCAATCCTTATATCAGATAAATTCGATTTTAAGCCAAAGAGTATAAAAAGAGATGAGGAAAGACACTATAGCATACTTAAAGGGTCTGTCCAACAAGAAGGTCTAACAATTTTAAATATCTATGCCCCTAACATGGGAGCAGCCAACTATAGAAACCAATTAATAACAAAATCAAAGAAACACATCAACAAAATATAATACTAGTAGGGGACTTTAACACCCCCCTCACTGAAATGGGATAGATCATACAAGCAGAAGATCACCAAGGAAATAAAGGCCTTAAATGACACACAGGACCAGATGGACATCACAGATATATTCAGAACATTCCATCCCCAAGCAACAGAATACACATTCTTCTCTAGTGCACATGGAACACTTTCCAGAATAGATTACATCCTGGGTCACAAATCAGGTCTCAACTGGTACCAAAAGACTGGGATCATTCCCTGCATATTTTCAGACCACAATGCTCTGAAGCTAGAACTCAATCACAAGAGGAAAGTGGAAAGAACTCAGATACATGGAGGCTAAAGACAATCCTACTAAAGAATGAATGGGTCGACCAGGAAATTAAAGAAGAATTTTAAAAATTCATGGAAACAAATGAAAACAAAAACACAACTGTTCAGAATCTTTGGGAGACTGCAAAGGCAGTCCTGAGAGGAAAGTATATAGCAATACAAGCTGTTCTCAAGAAACGAGAAAGATCTCAAGTACACAACCTAACCCTACACCTAAAGGAGCTGGAGAAAGAACAGCAAAGGAAGTGAGAAATAATAAAGATCAGAGCAGAAATCAATAAAATAGAAACCAAAAGAACTGTAGAACAAATCAACAAAACTACGAGCTGGTTCTCTCAAAGAATTAATATGATTGATAAACCCCTGGCCAGGCTTATCAAAAAGAAAAGAGAAAGGAACCAAATTAATAAAATCATGATTGAAACAGGAGAGATCACAACCAACACCAAAGAACTACAAACAATTATAAGAACATATCATGAGCAAACTGTACGCCAACAAATTTGACAATCTGAAAGGAAGGGATACATTCTACAGACCTATAAACTACCAAAACAGAGCCAGGAAGAAATAGAAGACCTGAACAGATCCATAACCAGTAAGGAGACTGAAGCAGTCATCAAAAATCTCCCAACAAACATGAGCCCAGGGCCAGACGGCTTCCCAGGGGAATTCTTCCAAACATTTAAAGAAGAACTAATACCTATTCTCCTGAAACTCTTCCAGGAAATAGAAATGGAAGGAAAACTTCCAAACTCATTTTAGGAGGCCAGCATTACCTTGATCCCAAAACCAGATAAAAACCCCACTAAAAAAGAGAATTACAGACCAATATCCTTGATGAACACAGATGCAAAAATTCTTACCAAAATACTGGTCAATAGGATCCAACAGTACATTAAAAGGATTATTCACCACGACCAAGTGGTGCTGGGCTGCAAGTTGGTTCAATATCCACAAATCAATCAATGTGATACAATACATTAACAAAAGAAAGAACAAAAACCATATGATACCCTCAATAGATGCTGAAAAAGCATTTGACAAAGTACAGCATCCTTTCTTGATCAAAACTCTTCAAAGTGTAGGGACAGAGGGTGCATACCTCAATATCATCAAAGCCATCTATGAAAAAAAAAACCCACAGCGAATATCATTCTCAATGGGGAAAAACTGAGAGCTTTTCCCCAAAGGTCAGGAACACGGCAGGGATGTCCACTGTCACCACTCCTATTCAACATAGCACTACAAGTCCTAGCCTCAGCAATCAGACAACAAAAAGAAATAAAAGGCATCCAGATCGGCAAAGAAGAAGTTAAACTCTCACTCACTGCAGATGATATGATACTTTATGTGGAAAACCTAAAAGACTTCACTCCAAAACTCCTAGAATTCATACAGGAATTCAGTAAAGTATCAGGATATAAAAATCAATGCACAGAAATCAGTTGCATTTCTATACACCAACAGCAAGACAGAAGAAAGAGAAATTAGGACTCAATTCCATTTAGAACAGCACCCAAAACCATAAGATGCCTAGGAATCTAACCAAAGAGGCAAAGAATCTGTACTCAGAAAGAAACAGAGGAAGACACAAAGAAACAGAAAAATGTTTCATGCTCATGGATTGGAAGAACAAATTTGTGAAAATGTCTATGCTACTTAAAGCAATCTACACATTTAATGCAATCCCTATCAAGATACCATCAATGTTTTTCAAAAAAAATGGAACAAATAATCCTAAAATTTATATGGAACCAGAAAAGACCCCAAACAGCCAGAGGAATGTTTAAAGGAAAGCCAAAGTTGGTGGCATCACAATTCCAGACTTCAAGCTCTATTACAAAGCTGTCATCATCAAGACAGTATGGTACTGGCACAAAAACAGACACATAGATGAATGGAACAGAATGGACAGCCCAGAAATGGACCCTCAACTCTATGGTCAACTAATTTTCAACAAAGCAGGAAAGGATGTCCAATGGAAAAAAGTCTCTTCAACAAATGGTGTTGGGAAAATTGGACAGTCACATGCCGAAGAATGAAACTGAACCATTTCCTTTTACAACACACAAAAATAGACTCAAAATGAATTGAAGACCTCAGTGTGAGACAGGAATCCATCAAAATCCTTGAGAAGAACACAGGCAGCAACTTCTTCAAACTCAGCCTCAGCAACTTCTTCCTAGAAATGTCACCAAAAGCAGGAGAAGTAAGGGCAAAAATGAACTACTGGGACTTTAACAAGATCAAAAGCTTTTGCAGAGCAAAGGGAACAGTCAACAAAACCAAAAGACAACTGACAGATGGGAGAGGATATTTGCACATGACATATCAGATAAAGGGCTACTATCCAAAATCTATAAAGAACTTATCAAACTCAATACCCAAAGAACAAATAATCCAATCAAGAAATAGGCAGAAGACATGAACAGACATTCCTGCAAAAAGACATCCACATGGCCAAGAGACACATGAAAAAGTGCTCAACATCACTCAGCATCAGGGAAATAAAAATCAAAACCACAGTGAGATCCCAACTCACACCAGGCAGAATGACTAAAATTAACAAGTAAGGAAACAACAGATGTTGGTGAGGATACGAAGAAAGGGGAACCCTCCTACAGTGTTGGTGGGAATGCAAGCTGGTGCAGCCACTCTGGAAAACAGCATGGAGGTTCCTCAAAAAGTTGAAAATAGAACTACCCTGTAACAGCAATCGCATTACTGGGTATTTACCCTAAAGATAAAATGTAGTGATCCTAAGGGGCACGTGCACCCGAATGTTTGTAATAGCAATGTCCGCAAGAGCCAAACTATGGAAAGAACCTAGATGTGCGTCAACAGAGGAATGGATAAGGAAGACGTGATATATATATATGCAATGGAATACTATGCAGCCATCAAAAGAAATGAAATCTTGCCATCTGGGACGATGTGGATGGAACTAGAGGGTATTATGCTGAGTGAAATAAGTCAATCAGAGAACGACAACTATCATATGATCTCCCTGATATGAGGAAGTGGAGATGCAACGTGGGGGGTTTGCAGGGTAGGAAAAGAATAAATGAAACAAGATGGGATTGGGAGGGAGACAAACCATAAGAGACTCTTAATCTCACAAAACAAACTGAGGGTTGCCGGGGGAGGGGTGTAGGGAGAGGGTGGTGGGGTTATGGACATTGGAGAGGGTATGTGCTATGGTGAGTGCTGTGAAGTGTGTAAACCTGGCAATTCACAGACCTGTACACCTGGGTAATTATACATTATGTTTATTTTAAAATTTTTTAAATTATTTTTTTTAAATGTGAGACTTCATGTTTTACAAAACATTTTCATACACTTGTCTCTTATTTCATATTCTGAACAACTGTGAGACTAAGCTATTAAGCACTTTTAGTTCCACTGTACAGATAGTGAAATTGATTCAAAAAGTTAAATAACCTACCCAAGGCCAGCTAACAAAGGCAGGACTTGAACTCAAAACTTTTTTTTAAGATTTTAATATTTATTTGATACAATAAGATCACAAGTAGGCAGAGAGGCAGGCAGAGAGAGAGGGGGAAGCAGGCTCCCTGCTGAGCAGAGAGCCCAATGCAGGCCTCGATTCCCATGACCTGAGCCGAAGGCAGAAGCTTAACCCACTGAGCCACCCAAGCGTCCTTGAACTCAAAACTTTTGACTCAAAATTACTTACTCTGACATATAATCATCAAGCAGGAAATACTGATTTATGAAGATACTTGACTAAAGGGAAAATACCTGTAATTTAGAATCAACTAGATCTGTGTCAGAATTTCTTTCATTGACCAATTCTTTGACCCATTGGGACTAGAAGTCTATTGATCCTAGCATGTTTTCATTGTCCCAATGACCCACCCTCACTTTTCTCTTTATGCAGTTTAGATTTTACAGTACATCATTTAAAACAATTCCTTATACACACTCAATTCCATCATCCCTTTCTTTTTTCAGCATAACCTAATGACTACTTTTTTAAAAATTTTATTTATTTATTTGACAGAGATCACAAGTAGGCAGAGAAGCAGGCTCTCCCTGAGCAGAGAGCCCGATACAGGGCTCGATCCCAGGACGCTGAAATCATGACCTGAGTCAAAGGCAGAGGCTTAACCCACTGAGCCATCCAGGCGCCCCTAATTACTATTTTCACATTAAACTTAAGATCACTAATCTCAAGTAAGTCCTCAGGGCTACCTAGTAATTGTACTTAACTCTCCAGTCCAATGGTTCTCAAACATTTTTGTGCATAACCCAGAAAGCCTGTTAAAACACAGACTGTTTGCCCTCACCTCCAGAGTTTCTGATTCAGTAAGTCTTGGATGAGATCCAAGAATTGGCACTTTTAACACATTCCCAGATTGACAATGGTGCTGCTGGTCCAGGGATAACATTTTACTCATGTCCATTCTTTCTCTATTGTCCTAAATGAACATTTCTTCAAATCTCCAGTCCCTTCTGCTTCATTCTCACTCTTACTGAGGAAAAAGAAGCAATCAGAAGACAATTTCCACATGCTCCCAATGTCAATCTACTTACCTCTCTGACATCATCCCCTTCTCACTCTAGCTCATCTCCAAACCCCTCCCTGCTCTTCTTCAAATGCATCAACCTTGTCCCCACTACAGGGATTTTTGCATTGGCTGCCTGGAATGTTCTTCACAGGTATGTATGAATTGCTCCTTCACTTCATTAAATCTGCTTTAGTGTCCACTTACTAGAGATACCTGCCCCCCTCTGCAAAAAAATAGACACCTTCCTGACCACCCCAAAGCCCCCCACCCCCGGCATGTGCCCAGCACTCCCTAACTGAATTATTTTTCTCCATAGCACTTATTATCACCTGATCATTTACTTAGGTGTTTATTTGTCTAATAGCAATGTTTATTTTGAGGAGACTTTGACCAGAAGGGAGGTAGAAAGAGCCAAATTCCCTAGGATTAAGGAGAGTTAGTAATAAAAGGGAAAAAATCACTGTAATCCATTTACTTAAGAATCTGGCTATGAAAGAAAGGAAATAGGGACAAGAAGTACCAGGTTCAAGCACAGGTTCCTCAGGATGCAGAGGCAGGGATGAAGGAATAGGGGCCAAGACCAGCGCAAAGAAAAAGTTTAAAGATGCTGAATATTCAAAGAACATACGGGAGACAAAATTGCTTAAAATGTCTGGAAAGAATGGTATCACAGGACACAGGACTTTTGTTTTTGTTTTAAAGCAGACATCTGCTAAGAGTTTACTATAATGTGGATCAGGAAACAACTCATACCCACTGTTGTATCTAATTTAATCTCCACAGTAACTCTAGGAAGTAGGAATTTCCATCTAGACTTTTTTGGACATAATCAGAGACCTCTACTAACAGATCTGCCCACTATAAAAATAACACAGGCTTCTCCTCCAAATGGTTTCACTCTTCCTTTTTCCCTCACCTTACTTATAATTGATCCTATAGGATCTCCAACTTCAGGGTCTCATGGAGGCAAATATCAGACCTCAGGAGCAACTTTTGTGGAAGATGCTGAACCACTTCTTTATCCCTTCAGGTCGTCATCAAGCTGCCCACACAGTAATCAACTGCTTATGCCCAGAAAATTCAGAAATGTCCTAACTCACAGGAACCAACCTTTCTTGACTGACTCCATACTGTCTTCATACAATTTACCCTCAGTTGAACTCTAAGACCTACACCAAATACTTTTTTATCACAGCTACCCTAAATCCTTTCTTTTCATTCTTTTTAGTTAACCATTTCCCCCTTAGCCCCTCCACTTTCAGCAGAAAGCCTTCATTCACCAAAAACATGAAGGGTAGTCAACAGAAAATGTTTCAACCTCCCTTCCCTCCACTTTAAACTTTCATCTTATTCTCAAAAATATTCTTTTCCTCTATGCCATCACTATTCCTACAATGGTGATAATTATATGGGTCCTTTCCAACATCTGCATCCATTTTTCTTGCCTTATCTTAGGACTCCAAAACAATGGTAATAACAGACATCCTTATCTTGTTCCTCCTGACTTAACCTGCAGGTCTTCCCTGTTTTCCTCATGTGGACATATCTTTAGTGTTTCTCCATCAAGAATGGGCCTGGCTTCTCACAACAATGCTTATTTTAAATGCCCAAGGATGGAACATCCACTAAAGGCATCAGTTCAGGCTCAAACAAAACCTCTTCTCTAGGATAAAGTTTATCCATATACTATTCTAATACAGACAGAGAAGACACTGGACATACCTACATTATTTTCTTTTTTTTTTCTAACCACATATAATAGACTTCCTTATCTGAAGGTTTGCTTTCCAAGATTTCAGTTACCCACAATCATTCATGGTCTTGAAGCCGATGATCCTCTTGACATAGCGTCAGAAGGCCAATAGTAGGCTAATGCTACATCATTCACTTCACTTCACCTAATCACTTGGGCATTTTTTCATTTCACATCATTACAAGATGATAGGCAAACACAGTACAGTAAGATATTTTGAGAGACCACATTCACATAACTTATTACAGTTCATTACTATAATTGTTCTATTACTATTGGTTGTTAATCTCTTATTGTATTTAATTTATAAACTAAACTTTATCATAGGTATACATCAATAAAAAATAGTGTATATCTGCAATTTCAGACATCCACTGGCAGTCCTGGAATGTATATCCCTATGGATAAGGGAGGACTACTGCATTAACTTTCTAGGCATTTTAGTCATAAGTCAGCTATTTATTGAAATGTTTTAGTGTCTTCTTTATCACCAAATAATTCTCTTTCAATAGTAACTATAAATGCAGGCTATGTATGCTCATCTTACAAAAATATAATATAGGTGACTAGCCTGTAAAAGTGAAAAACTTTTAAATTGAACCATATAGTTTAACTAATGGCCAGCAGGGCCAAATAATCTTATACAAATCTTATTAGAAAAAAGAAAACTAGACAATCAGCTTTATGGTACAAATCAGCCAACAGAAAACAGATTTCAAAAACAATTCTCAAATGTTTAATAATGTATATTTTTATGACATGACTTTCAGTTGTTGTTTCACCTTCCAGCTAGGCTGAATCGGATTTTAACCATCCTTATGGCACTGTACATATGCAGAGAGCAAATGCAATCTATTGAAGCAAAGCAGTGTGTGCAAAAGGGGCTCAATTAAATTGTGGAATGTTTCTTGTAAATTAAAGCCCTACTGAATAATCATCTTCCATGCAAATTATCTTTCATGGGGTGGTCCAACAATGTGCCATCATCATATGTAGCCGCTTTAATACATGCTTATTTGTAATGCTTGACATAATGAATTCTCCCTCTTTATTCCCATAGAAATGAGAATGAGAATTTAAGCTTTTTAATTTTTCCTTGCTAGACTGCCTTTGTGAATGTACCACTAGTGAGACACTATTTTTTCATAACCTACAGTGCAGAAGAATGATTTAACCAGATGCACTACTTATACATTATCAGAAACAATAGTTTAAATGGATCTCTGATGGAAAAATTCCATGCTATCCCCTTCTTCAAAACATAAATTTAAAAAAAAACATAAAATTTCCCTGGAAACCTATAAACTCACTCTCCTAATCCTTATTTCAAACCTTTAAGGTTTCCATTCTTAAGAAAACAGAAGAAAGTCATATGCTAAAATCTCACAAAATAGAGGTTGTTAGTATAACGTGTCAGATAGATCCACACATTTCCCAAAATTTATACAAAATTGCATGCTGTATTTGCAAATGGGCATTTTCTAAGAAGATAATCCAAATTTTTTTAAAAGATTTTATTTATTTATTTGACAGACAGAGATCACAAGTAAGCAGAGTGGCAGGCAGAGAGAGAGAGAGAGAGAGAGAGAGAGAGAGAGAAGTAGGCTCCCCGCTGAGCAGAAAGCCCGATGCAGGACTCAATCCCAGGACCCTGAGATCATGACCTAAGCCAAAGTCAGCGGCTTAACCCACTGAGCCACCCAGGCGCCCAATAATCCAAATTTTTTATCCAATTCTCAAAAGGGTTAAAAACCCACAAAAGATTAAGAATTACCAAGTAAAGCTAAGAGACACAATATCTCAGAGTCTTACTTGACCTTACAGGAACAGAAAGTTTGATTGATATCCTAGCTGATAGGAAATTAGGTCCCCTGGTGCTAATGCTATATATTTATCACGCAGAACAAAAAATTTCTACCCAAAAGAATCAAACTTAAATATTCAATCATAGTCATTTCTTAAAACCGAGAGAGATTCCATACATCCTGAGTATTCAGATTAACTATGTGCATATGATACACCAAACCAACCATGAAAAGAGTAACAAACCCAACAAGAGTGTTAAGGGGAAGTGTGAGTCATATGCTACTCTTTGGACCAGAGCCTGGTGGAACAGCAGAGGACCATGAAAGAAAGGCTAATTCATTGTCATAATTTTGTGTTTCATGAAGGTCTCTGTAAATGCATGGCTTCCTTCCTCCCACCTCCAAACGCTTCTAAAAGTCCTTAGCTTGGGGCCCCTGGGTGACTCAGTGGGTTAAGCCTCTGCCTTCAGCTTGGGTCATGATCTTGGGGTTCTGTTTCAAGCCCCGAATCCTGCTCTCTGCTCGGCGGGGAGCCTTGCTTCATCCTCTCTCTCTGACTGCCTCTCCGCCTACCTGTGATCTCTCTGTCAAATAAATAAGTAAATAAGTAAATAAAATCTTAAAAAAATATATATATAAAAGTCCTTAGCTTAACTATTTTTTTAAAGATTTTATTTACTTAACTGACAGACAGAGATTACAAGTAGGTGGAGAGGCAGGCAGAGAGAGAAGAAGGGAAGCAGGCTCCCTGCTGAGCAGAGATCCCAATGCTGGGCTCGATCCCAGGACCCTGGGATCATGACCTGAGCTGAAGGCAGCGGCTTTAACCCACTGAGCCACCCAGGTGCCCCCTTAGCTTAACTATTAACTAAATCATAAATATTGAATTGCATTTTTAAAAACTTTCTCAGTTTAATATAATGGACTAGGAAAATTCCAAGGGAAGTTCAGTTTCAATTAAATACCACAACTGCTAAAACAGCAATGTCCTACTGAGCATGTAAGTACCTGAGTCCTGTTAGGAACTCACTACCAAAACTACTACTTCTAGTTAAGAACAATCCCCAGATTCTATTCAGAATTTAGTGCCCACAGAAACCCTAAGTTATAAACCATGATTCTGCAAGGAAGGCAGAAACTTTCTTGTGAAGCTAGTGTGGCAGGAACACTGCTGACTATAACTGTATTTATCTAGCTATGTTAAAAAGAAAAAAGCAGCTTGAGCAAGTAAAACTTCTGAAGATTTAGTACTGAAGAAAACAAAATCAGCATATCAAAAAGATTTCAGATTTTTTCCCCACTAAAAAGTAATAGAATTTTATGCAATCCCCAAATAGTCACAAACACAGAATACATTAGGGACACAGTGTGTATATAAAATTATCCTTCACTAAGATAAATGCCACTAAGAAAAATACAACTTTTTTCCCCACAAATTGTCAAAGTACTCTAAGTTAAATTTTGTTTTATCCATACTTCAAAATTTTTTAAAGATTTATTTATTTGGGAGGGGAGGAGCAAGCAGGGGGAAAGGCAGATGGATGAGGAGAGAGAAACTTTAACCAGACTCCCAACTGAGCACAAAGCCCAACAGGGGGCTCAATTTCATGACCCTGAGATCATGACCTGAGCCAAAACCAAGAGTCCAATGCTTAACTGACTGTGCCATCCAGGTGCCCCCTTACTTCAAATTTTAACAAGTTCTATCATATATTTTGAAAGTCATTTTCTAGAAAAATTTAAAAAGTGTTAATTCTTAACTATACCCATTACATGAGATCTATGGTGCTCAGCCTCTCTGAGGTTAAGGTCACTCAAATACTAAAATTTTGGTGGCACACTTCAAAGGCCAAGGTTACATCCTTATCATTCTCTACTTGATTCCCTTTCACCAGTGTGTGAATATGGAGCTCACAGTCTGTGTATATGGAGCTCTTTACTGCCCTTACCTATATAGGCACGAAACAAAGTTCTTGCATGTTCCAGTAAACAAGGACTCTTTCTTAGAGCTGGTTGGACTCTGTGCCAGCCAGTTTTTAGGCCAGCCAGTGGCCTTTTTACCACTCATCTTGCTCTGTGTTTTGTCACATGACCCACTCACTCAGGCCACTCAACTAAGTCACAGTATTTCTCCTACTCAAATAAAAATAAGTATTATTTCCCCCCAATTTTGATAACCATCTGTGAAGGGTTTATAGCTTAAGTGCTACAACAGGACAATTTGAAGCCAGTGTGCTAATTAAGATGATATGCTTTAAAATGTTAGTAAATTGCTACAAGATAACCATGAAGTCAAAGTAGAGAGATATATACACTTCAAACAACACAAGTATTTATTGAACTCAATTTTCTCTGGTACCTAGTGTTCAAATACCTTCCCTTCCTGATATTTAAGCCTCAATAATTTGACCTAGGTGCCTGGAATTCCACCCACATGAATTCATTTAAGCCTAGGAACAACCCTATGAAGTATATACCTAGTAACAAATCATTTTGTAAATGGGAAACCAAAGCAAAGAGAGGTTAAGCAATAATAAGGGCCAGAAACAAACCAAAGCAGTCTGAGCTCTCCTACATCCATGGTCTTAACCCAATGCTAGCCAAAAGAATTCATTATTAACATCGTATTTGCTCCATTGGTTTTCACACTAAGAAGATTTGAACACAGATTTAGATTGCATTATTTTCAAGGATTTTCTTTTTATGTTAAAGATTAAGAAAGTCATTAATCTCAAAAATCACTAAAGTGCAGAATAACCTCCGATTAAATAGTGATAGAACAAAATAAACAAATAAACAAATAAATAAATAGTGATGGAACATACAAACACCTAAGAAAACTAAACACTTGAGTTCCTTCACTTCTCCAGATCATTTCCTTACCTATAAAACATAAAATGAAGGCCTTAAAATAGATAATCTCCATAGTTCCTCTGGTTCAAACACTGAAAAATTAATAATTAAAAACCCAGCAATTCCTTATACAATTTAAGACAGTGCTATCTGGGGCACCTGGGTGGTGCAGTCAATTAAGCATTGTCCTTTGGTTTTAGCTCAGGTTGTGATCTCAGGATCCTGAGACTGAGCCCCATGACATGCTCTGCACTT